>SNQJ01S0086802.1:60480-73872 GCA_010110895.2 Picea sitchensis
GCCTCTTTTCAAGGAGAAGATCATGGAGATTTGGTTAGAATATCTTATCTAAGATATATGAGAGATATGTGTGAGGATTTAAAGGGATCATATCTTGTAATAATGGGAAAGTAGTTGAGAGTGGTTGAGATAATAGTGGATCTATCATTATGAGATGGTTATCTTCATTTCAAGACTCTCATGTATATAAAGGAGTGCTCTCTCTTCATGAGAATTCAATTAGGAATGAGGAATTAGATCATTAGAATGAAGATTAGATTTTGATTAGCTTTTGATGAAGGAAGGGGATTCTTAGCTTGTTATTCTTTCATGTTTTGTCATTTGACTATTATAATATGATTTGAGATTGATATATCGTATGAGCTCATGTATGTCATTGTTGTTAACTCTTCACATGTTGTATTTCCCTTATGCAATTTCATGCTTTCCTAGTTAGTGTTTCAATGCTTTCTTAGATTAGTTTGATTTCAGCAACATAGATTAAATTAGATTAGTTCTACTTCAGTCCTACATATACAGTGCGTGCGCTTCGTCAGTCTACGTATCCTGGGTTGACAATTAAATGGTTGGGAAAGTACTACAACGTTATTATAACGACATATATTTTGCCTAACATATATCAGTGCACATTGTGTGCCTGGTACTCAAAAGCATAGCGAAAAAGTTACTATCATAGATGTCCTTGACTTGCCTCTACGAACTATCCTCTACACCATCACATGCATTGAAGGGAGTGCATCTCCCCATATGGATCTTTAGATATATTTCGAGTATGCACTGGAATGTATGGAGCCTCAAGTTTTCAATTGGTGCGACGGGGTCCTCTGAAGCATGAAAAAAAAGTTGACCAAGTGCAGGAGCGGTGAGCTGAAATAGTTTGGATACAGATCGATTTTGGTGTCCTTCTTCCTAGAGAGGGTCCCATATTTATGCTTGCAGGTAGAGTGGGGTATACCTTCCCCACAGGATCCAAGAATGAAGAGGTGGGTTGACCTCATGGAACAACATGTAACTGGTCCTATCATTAGGTATAATGATGTTTTCTTTGACTGAGGACCCAGATGCTTATGGTAGATGACTATACCTATGTCGGATTGGAAATTCGAGGTGATCCAGACTTGGTTCTTCTTGTGGGTTCCCAATGGGGGGACATAGGTAAGAAAGAAATTTTGTTTTTATAATGTTTTCATGATTTTTAATATAAAATGTTTTTATGCGTTATTTATCCGATGACTAATCAAATCCTCTTTCAATGATGCAGATGTGGGACCTTAGTGACCTCCAAGTTCATCCCCCATCCAGAGGCAAGGGTAGAGAGTTGAAGTAGCAGGAGTAGTGGCTATTGACTATGAGATTATAGAGAAGAATATAGAGGGGCTCACGATGAACATCTCAGATGCCTCCATCAATGATATCCCAAGGCATTATCAACGCCATACAGTGGGCGCATCTACTTCCATTGGTTGACTGCTCCATAAATTAGCACAGGAAGTTGCATGTTATAGGGAGTAGCATCCTTGGTGCTCTATTTGTATATGAAGCCATGTTCTTCACATTTTGATATTTTGGTCTTCAAACAAAAAAACTTTTTGTAATACTTTTATCATTATATATATATATATATATGAGGCTTCTACTAGCTTACTTGTTGTATATACAAAGTGTGATTGGATTTTATATATTTCTCAAATGTCTGTCTAACACATAATTAGCTAAAGCATCGGTTAATGTATTTATACATCTAGGAATGTGTTTATATTCAATATAATCAAAATGACATTCCAAGAGGTGAATTCATAAATATACCCTTAATAATGTAGGACTTCGAATGCAGTAGACATTACTCAACTTTAGGACTACTAAATGCGAATCAAGTCGTCCAATAAGACAACAGATTGCAAGTGACACAACGTTGGTCATCAATTCGATGACTGCACTATATTCCATGATATTTTTAGTTGCACAACCAAGGCAGACACCATGTAGACAAATCAATTCATTCGTAGGTGCATATATTTCTCAAGCAGTAGATGCTAAGCTTTGAGTACTGCGACTAGCACCCTTAGCGAATCCAATGTAGGGTAGTGAAGACATCAACATATGGAAACCAACCATAATGAAAGGTAAGCAGTTGAAGGTTGAAACCAAACAATGAAAAGACACACAAGAGTATGATACACTAAAAGTACAAGCACTCATGCAAAAATGACTTAAGCATAGTACTTCTTTAAGTAAATCTCATTTATGGGTACACTCAAAGGGATTCCATCGTAATCAACTAGCTCATAAACTCCCTTATCCAACACACATTTGACAATGTAAGGACCTCGCCATAGGGCCTCGAATTTATCGGCCCCTTGCAAGTCACGATCTTTCTCATAAAGAAGAACTAGGTCACCTTTAGAAAAAATATGTGACTTGACATGCTTGTCATATTGGGCTTTGACACATTTCTTCTGGGTCTCAATAACTAGGGAGGCATCGCAATGGGTTTTGTCTAATTGCATCATGTTTAGTTCTAATTGATGATGTCAATCAGAGTTTATTTAATTTCAACCCGGGAAGGTAAACTTAGAAGTGTTTATCTAAAATAAAGATCTAGAAAGATTCCTAATATGTTCGAGATCTTAAAGTTCCCTTATAAGAACATATTCATCAAGATCTCTTTCAAAAACTAATCTAACCTAGATCTAACAATTGTCAAGATCCTAAGGTTCTTTTACAAGAACACCTAAATTTTAGGATCTCCTGCAATATTAGAACATTTAACAAAAATTTAAAAGATGAATTGAAACAAACCTAAATCTAATAATTGTATGAGGTCTTACAGTT
The DNA here is from genome assembly GCA_010110895.2 of Picea sitchensis. Lineage (NCBI taxonomy): Eukaryota > Viridiplantae > Streptophyta > Pinopsida > Pinales > Pinaceae > Picea > Picea sitchensis. The sequence goes on from SNQJ01S0086802.1 coordinate 63,313, forward strand.
CTCTTACAAGAACACTTTCAAATAAGACTCTTCCAATATTAGAACATTTAACAAAGTTGAAATCAAACAAAAACATAAATTAAATTATACCTAAAATAAGCAAATAAGCATGCAAGTGAGGCCATGGGGGCCCTCCATAACTCCACAAGAAAACCACTTCAAAGGAGACTCAGATGTAGAAGCAACAAAATCAAAGTATGATTCTTTATTTCAAAATCTCCAAAACCAACTCTAAGATTACAACTCTCTCTAATTCTAAGATTACAAGCTTCAAGATTACAAATGCAGGAGATTGTACTCCTATTTATACAATGGGATGAGTAACAAACTCATAATTATTATCCACTAATCTCTCTTTAGTTCCATACATCTCTCAACCATCTAGATACATAACCCTCTTTTGTCCTTCATCTTCTCCATGAGATCATGATCTCTTATCTTATCAAATTCAAATTTGATCATTCAAGGCCACATAAAGGTGTCTTGGAAGCTTCTTTTGTACCTACACATGTCAACAAACTCATTCTAATTGTTAGGTATAAGTATAAGCATATTATTTTCTAAAGTTTAACCACAAATCCACTTAAAAATGTTAAGAATTGATAAACTTTGGAAAAGCATAGTTATAACCCAATGATAAGGTAAATGTAATGATTTGGAGGTGATATGAAGGTGATATGAAGGTGAAATGGAAGTAATTGTGAAGGTATTGGTGAATAATGGAGTGAGAATAGGGACTATTTTGAGGCCCAACACATCAGATACAAAAGACGCTCTTCTTCAATAGAGGTATTGGGGAGAAATTGAATAACCAGTTTTAGAGATGGTATTTCACATTCAATCGGAGAGATAGATTCAATACCATAAACTATATGGAAAGGGGTAAATACCATGGCAGACTTAGCGTATGTTTGATAGGCCCATAATGTTGAGAACAACATCGTGTGCCAGTTTTTCTTATGAATTCCTATCATCCATTGAAGCATAGTAATGATAAATTTGTTTAGTGCTTCAACCTGGTCATTGGCCTGTGGGTAATAGGGGGTCGAGTTTTCATGGAGAAGACCCAAATTTTCAGTGAATTTGAACATCATAAAATTTCAAAAATGACTACAGTTATCAGTGATGATAGCTTGAGGGATACCAAACCAAGTAATGATATGATTGAATATGAACAATGTTGTAGTCTTCCTGGTGTTATCAAATGTAGGCATCGCCTCGGCCCATTTAGTGAAATAATCCACAGCTACAATGATGTATCCATGCCCCTCGACCGAATGAGGGTTACATGTCATAAAGTCAATGCCCCATTTGGTGAATGGACCAACAGAAACCACAGGATGTAAGGGAGCAGGATGAGATATGCTATAGTGGGAAAACCCCTCTATGGACTACACTAGGTTTCTAAAGTGGAGGCAGAGCTAACCATCTAAAGCCTCATACTTTTAACAACTATCCTGTCATTACCGCACAATCATACATAAAATACAAAGTATAGGGATCCGGTAGGCATACCTTAAAATCCACGTCCGATGTCGATCTCTTTGAGCTTAGTTGTTTCTCGACTGCAAATATCCTCCCAAGGCCAACCTACATTCACCAAAAGACAAAAAAGAGACTACAAGCATGCATTCTATATAAGGATTAGTGGGTTAGACATCATAACAAAAAACGTAAACAAATCGTAAAGATTTAAGACATCATTTGGTGGGACGAAAAAAGTATTTCTTTATATTAATCTCACAAAAGTCGTTTACAATATGAGACTAACAAATTCTCCTCGAACTCCGTCCTAGGCTCCTCTTCTCCATGCACCAACTGCTTCCACGTATTCTTCTCCTCTTCAATTCTCTTTAGGGAAATGACAAGGGTTTGTAATGGAGGAAGAAGGAATTCTGGCTCAAACTCACAATGTGGTTGCAAAATATTGGGGCAAAGGGGGAATATTGAATTCGGAATATTTTCTATGCTCTCGTGCTTCTCTTTGGAATGGGACCCCAACACCTTATTTTATAGGCCAAAAAGATAGTAACGGTTGGGGTGACTGGCTATGGGTGGTCATATGGTTAGGTAACGGCCCAAAAACCCGTATCCCTTTGCAATTTTCATTTTTCGCACTTTTTGTGAGTGTACGCGAGTTTTAGTGGTGCAGCAAGCATGTGTACGTAGGCAATAGTGATGCAGGGTGCGTACACCTTCAAAAAAAAGGTTTTTTAGAAGATTTGTTCAGTGATGGCTTGGAAAAGATAGAAATTAATATGGCATGATGCCAGGTATGCATGTCTGGTGCAATTTAGGTTTATAACAGATGCCCCCTAATGTGTGAGGTCATAGGAGCATCTGATGGGTGAAATACATTACAAATATTCACCAACATATGAAGCGATTGAGCCCAGAGACTAGAGTTTAGGAGGTGCCATATACAAAATAATAATTTCTCTCACCGAGGCGGGCATACCCATGCTCGGGATGAAATAAAATCATGATTTCCAATCAAATAAACAACATATCCATGTCATATAACTATATAAAGTGTAGCCGTGAGAAGTACACAATGGATCTACCTCTCAAAATCAAAAGATATACATGTATAACATCCATCTTCAAGAAGCCAATGACGCCTGATGGCTGGAGATGAGGTCTTTAGATATTGAGAAACAACATCAAAATATTGAAAACTTGGGTAGGAGTGTAATATCATTGTATGACTTCACTACCCAGAGGTCTGCGACGGCTCATCAGAAACAAACAAGAGGATCTCGGTGATTAGGCATAGAACTTCATCAATTTTGAGCAAGGACTTGATTGGTCTTTCAGGGTGGTTGGGCATGAGGACAAGAGATAAGCTGCAGAAGGGCCAACTCAAGTTTAGTAAAACCTCCTTTGGACAAAATCACAACAAATGATGGGACTCAGGCAGCATGGCATTGACATAAGTTCACGATTCAGGAGGCAACATGAACTCTCCATATGTTTGGAAGGATAACCAAATGGAGGAGGACATAGCTCTACGTAGTGAGAACAACTTCCTAAGGTCATATTGAATCTATAGATTGACAAACAAACAGAAGGATGTGCTTTGTCCAAGGGCGACTCATTGTGCTGTCAACTAAAAGAAATATTTTTCCCTTCCTCTTTTTGGGGTATATTTGATTTTTTTTGTCTTTTTCAATAATTTTGGAAAGCTTGAAAGGGAATAAAATAATGCTATGTTACAAAGGAGGAATGAGTTTCGCAGACATACTAGTTCCAAGTGAAAGGAACACACTAATGCTCAGAGCAAGGAGACATATGCAGGAAAAGGACACTCGGGAAAAATCCTCCATGGTTCAAGGTGTCAAGACACAAAGGCAAAGTGCTACAAGGCTTGCATATAAGGCATGCTTCAGATGGCTCAGTTGAGAGCAACATGGATCCGACATTAGGCAAAAGATGCAGGGATGCAAATGTGATTAATAAGACACAATGATAACTTCCTTCGATGTAATTTTAATGAGCCCAGAGAAGGTAAGCTTGGCGGTTTTTCATTTTTAGAGAGTCTAAAAAAGCGTAAAAGGAGACTCCACTGGGATATATTTTTCGAAGGTAGTCTAGTCGGTTCGAGAAAGGGGTAAAATAGCACCGAACAGATGCCTATTCAAAATCATTTTAACGAGTGTGATGAAGACAAGATGACTCGACAATTTTTTCATATTTAAGGAGTCTGAAAAAAGCTTAACTATGGACTCCGTAAGGGATGTTGTTCTTAACCAATTTAACGAGTGTGAAGAAACAAGGTCACTCAACAATATTTTCAATTTTAGGGAGTCTGAAAAGAGCTTAACTATGGACTCCATGGAGATTTTATTCTTGACCAATTTAACGAGTGTGAAGAAATAAGGTCACTCGACGATCTTTTCAATTTTAGGGAGTCTGAAAAGAGCTTAACTATGGACTCCGTGGGGGTTCCTTTTTCATAAATTTAGTCCCTCGGGCCCAAAAAAGGGTTTAATTTATACCTGAGAATACTCTTCTAGAGAACCAAATCTCCTAGAGTGTACCTTTGTTCATACATTTGACCATCCGGACTGAAAAAGGGGTAAACTGCCGCCGAAAAAACATGCCTTCAAATTTTAGTTTGGCGAGCGTGAAGGGCAACAAGATCGCTCGACAATATTTTCATGTTTAGAGGGTCTGAAAAGGGCTTAAAAGAAGACCTTTTTTTTTTTGGAGTCCCGAGGGTGAAACCAAGAGTGATAACATATCATACATGTGAAGGCCCGAACGCATAATCAAGATAGGACTAAAAGGACTCCCAAGCCTAAAATCATTAGCGACGGCATGGACACCAAAATGCAACTAGGATCTGCCTAGGGCATCCATGTGAATGTAGGCTCTACCACTAAATTACGACACTTCTAGAGAAGGAGTGAGGGTTCTGTGTTGCAATTCAGTGTGATTGATCCTATGGCAAAGAAAAAAAGACAACGCAGTGCAACAAGTGGAGGTGGAATCCTATCTTAAATGCACAAAGTTGGAAAAAAGACTTTTCACCAAAGGACTTTAAAAATGCCCCAAATCTGAAAAAGTTCACCGAACCAAAAGTGAAATGTATTGTAACAACCCAAAAGAAACTCAAGAACCACACTAAATGATTTTTAGGCTAGAAAAAATGACAAAAGGGTCCAAAAAATGACAAAAAGGGGCCAAATAGTTTATAAATAGAAGCTGGAAGCTCATTATCACCATTATGAATTGATAATTGACAAAAAGTAAAAAAAGCACCCCTTTTCCAAAAGAGTTGATTTTGGGAGCTTCAGTGGACGAAACGAACTTCCACTTGCACCAAGTAAGTACATACTAGCCCCTCCTTCATTTCTATTCTTCCTTTTCACATTTATTTTTCTTTTTTGGGGAGGCGCTGACATTTAAAAAGGTTGGCCCTATGTGTATGCGGGTAGTAGTGGGAAAGCCCACGTATGCCCATGTGCAGAAAACAATCTGCACACATGCATACATGACTATGTCCAATACAGCCCGCACACACCCTCCAATATGTGGAAAAAAATAAAAAGCAAGAGTTAACTCCCCATGAATTTGTCATTTTGCACAATGTATGTCCATTAGAGAGAGAGGGAGCATGAAGACATTGATTTTTTGGTCTCACAAGACCCTGCTGCTATCATTGTATTAGCGCAATGTGGGTTGTTGAAATTATTCCAGTGTCTGTTTATGAGGGCACAACCCAGGTTGTTGAATGCTTTGATAGATTACTGACATCCTGACGTTGAGGCATTTATGATTTAGGGGCATTCGTTGACTCCAACGACTGAATATATTTACTTCCTGACTGGTCTATCGAGGAGAGGGGATCTAGTCAACCTATGTACCTTTCTGCTTGGGCCTCACAACATTGAGGAGTTGATTAGACTCTGTTGCGAGGATGGTACTTAGAAAGTGGGTTCTTAGGTGTCGATAAACAAGATCAACAATCTATCGTTGAAGGTGATAGTGTTACTCATTGGGTGGATTACTGGATCTGTGGTGTTACATCAGGCCTCCTGGGTACACATGCATTATGGGATGAAGTGCTTAATGTTGTAGGAAAATCTCCCTGCGGACAGGTAGATTGCCTCAAAGAGATTGACCCAAACTCTAAGACAGAAAATGCTTAATGTGTACACTGACTTCCTTTCAAATCTATACAAACTAACACGTGAGAAGGAAGGAGAACATAAGTACCTCTTTATCGACGTTTGTCCCTGTATGCTCCGAGTTGAGCTCTGATCCTTTGCTCCTCGCTGAGTCCTATAGAAAAACAAGATACGACAACTTCCTACTCTATTGATATTAGCTTGAAAACAGATCTATCTATCAATGATAAATTCATGTAACATCAGACACAAACTAGAAAGAAACAGGCCAAGCGTGTCATATTAATGAGAATAACGACAATAGTACTTACAATCGTAGATGCGAATGCGACATCTTCGTCAAGTCCCCTTCATCTAACCCTTGCTCAAAAGATCCACAACCTTGATGACAGCAGCTTCACTTATCACTCTCCTTTGGCTGACTGTGTGTTTCCTATGAGATCATAGGTTTCATGATAGAAATTCTTCCCCCTTTTCACCATCATAGAGCTTGCTTATATAGGTTAAGAGGAGCTTAACCTCTTGAGTTATCTTTACAACAAGTTGAGGAACTTCCTCCTTAGATCAGGGATCCCCTGATGGAACCAAGAATTTGAATGCAACTGCCTTCTAATCTTGAAAGATCCTCCCCTTATTCTCCTCAACGGGCCAACTACTGCCTCAGATTAGGCAATGCTCCCTCAAAAGGGGCATCAGAGCGTTGTAGAGCTCCCTAGGAAGCTTGATGGAAGCGCCAACACTCCAAAGTTGGATAGCGCTCCTTCAGAGGGGAAGACAAGCATTATAATGCTCCCTGAGGCCTTATAGGGGAGCGCCAGTGCCCCTAAGGTTGATGTAGGGGAGCACTCACCCTCAGAACCGTTGTTTAAGAGCTCTTCTCAGGTGATAAGAGTTCCTTGACTTCAGTTAACCAGTTCCCCTTCTCCAAATCAAGTGTATGAGATGTTTTAAGTGCCTCCTTAGTGTCGTCGTTATGGCAGTATGCTTGAACAATGTTTGTGACACTTGTGAACAACTTGCGACTCTTGCGAAAGTTGTAAGGAAGATGTGACACTTACGACAATTGAGAGGAACATGCGACACTTATCCAGTTGAGTAATATTGATGTGTAACAGATTGCCCCCCAAAGTATGAAGTTAGAAGATGCAAACTGATAACTGAAATTCTTTGTAGATTTTCAAGCAAGGGTATAGACTCGGAGAACCTGACAAAAGCTGCACAAAAACATCCAACAAATATCATGACATATTTCAAAACCCAAGACATGCATACCTATGCATGGGTGATCAAGACTTGCAAGATATGGCCGCCATAAAATACATTGTGGATCCATAATTATATTGACAAGAAGGTATAGCCACCAAAGATACAATGTGGATCTATACTATGATGACTCGGACTGATCGTAGCCACGAGGAATACACAGTGGATCTATGAGATGACAATACATAGCCACGACTAATACAAAGTGGATCTATGTAACAGTGTATGTGTTCTTTGTCCAATAGAAACTCCTTCGCAGCCTAGGAAAAACATATATCAAATTGGTTACTCAACCCAGGGTCTTCTTACCAATATCAATGTGGTACAATTCTAACCATGTGAAGAGATGTCTTGATGTCGAACATGGCAGAAACCACTTGATTACCGGTCAATGGTGTGAACCGTTAACACGTGCGAGCGAAATCACCATTAATGTCAATGATTCCAAAGGTACCCTAGTACATTCCATCGAATGTGAAGAGATGAGATGAGGTTGAACATCCGTGGAATCATTTGATCAGAGGTCAATGATGTAAACCTATTGTTGAATGTGAGGAGGCCCACCATTGAGGCATGCAGGTCCCAAAGTACTAACTAGTTTCTAAGTCTAATTCCCGGATAATGTGTTGAAGTCGACAGGAATAGACTCGTCGAGGGAGGGCCTTGATGTATCCCCCATCAACGAAATGAAACAGACATAGAGATGTGATTGGTGGATCAAATGGACATGGACTAACACAGGTTTTGAGGCAAGATATTTGGGATGGCTAACTCCAGAGGCGGATACTTCCCTTGAACACTAAGGCACAACAACAAAACCTGACGTGGACCAACACTTATGCAGTGGATACGGTGACTTGCGTCAGGTGACCCAAAGGAGTGAAAGGGACTCAAAGGATTGGCTCAGTGCAGAGGTTCAGTGGATTATGATATGTGAAAATGACAAAGTGTCGTGTTCAAGGGTGACTCTAAGAATTGTTGGATGATGTTCTCAAGAGACTACTTGGCTTACTCCTTTCAATTTTTCCCCCATCTAGATGGATGAGTACCTCTTTTTGGTTTAATGATCTTGAGGAGGATAACACATGCTCGATATAACTCACCTTTGGTAATTTCCTCTTCCTTTGTTTAATGAACTGGAAGAAGTAAGGGTTTGGTTCCATGTGGGCCTGTCGATGTGTGCTTTAACGAGTCCAAAGATAGAAAAATCGAAGGTTTTTCGGGATTATAGAGTTTGGAAAAACACTTAAAAGAGAACTCTCTCAGGTCCTTTTTTGTATAGTAGTCTAACGAGACTGAAAAAGAGATAAACTATCACTCGAAAGATGCCCTTTCTGACCTTTTAACGAGTGTGAAAGGAAGCAAGGTCACTCGACAATCTTTTCATATTTAGAGAGTCTGAAAAGGGTTTAAAGAAGACTCCAGGGGGGTTCCTTTTTTGTGTGTTCGTGTATCCATACGGGTCTGAAAAAGAGATAAAAGTTTACCCGGTTACGTTCTCATATTTTCGAACTCGAGAACGAACTAAGACTATGCTCATAAGTGTGACAAGGTAAATCATCCGTCAGAACTGCCAGGAAACCTGCGATGTCAGAACTACAAACCATAAGTTTAGAGAAGCCATTATGTTGTTAGAGAAACCCAAAAATGACTATACCTTGTAAAAATGAAAATTTATAAATAAAAATACAATGAAAATTCCATTTACCATTTCATTTTGCACAAGGATTTTGTAGTGGAGATTCTCGTTTTGAGTGGGATCTTGCTTTATTCTCTTCTGGAGCTACGATTCACCGTTTCGATTTCCATTTGGACCAGGTAGATGTCTATCTCTTCTTCTTTCAAACACATGGTTTCACATTCATTTTAATAACATCATTTAATTTAAAATATGAAGCCCTAAATTGCCCAACAAGACCAAAATCGGCCTCTTTTAAAAATGATGGAAAAGGGGATTCTTTTTACAAAAATGTTTTAGAAAAGGGTGGCCAAGATGCCAACGCCTCAATAGTTGATTGGATGAGTTGTGTTTTCGAAAAAGAACCCATGAAAAATCTTCCCATACGCCCATGCAACCACAAAGTCGTTTTGATTTTTTTAAACGTCTTTATTGTTGTTTAATGAATGTTAAATGGCTAGGAAAGAGTGTGGTGATTGTAAAAGAGGGTGTGATCATTTTAAATGATGTGGGCATTTAGATTTCATGTTTTAAATCGCTTTTAAAAATTGCCAAAATTGCCAAAATGTGGGAATAATGAATTTCTTTATTTTTTGTTTTGTAGGTAATTTCGGCGACCATGATTGAGTGGGAAGAAAGAGAACATGAGATGGATGACTTAGCCACCTTGCGGAGTCCTCGCACATGGGATGCATTGCGAGCTTGTGGCTTACTAAAGTTCTTCAAATTTCAAAAAATGAAGAAAGAGATTTTATTGCTTGAGCATATGATCGGCCTATGGTATGTTGCAGAGAAAGGATTCTGAATTGGTACACAGATTTTAACCATTGAGTTAGAAGACATGTATTTTTTGACTGGCCTCTCGAAAAGAGGGGTTCCCATATCCTTTTCTGGGCAGAGGGCGCTACCCGAGCAAGTGGACGTGTATCTGGCACACCACTGTATCCCAGGAGCAACACTGGTAGGGGATAGAATCCCTATCAAGGATATTCGAGAGTTGCCCCTCCGATCTATATTGTTTTCTATCACGAGCGTGATGGGCAGTACTAGCATGCATCTAGCATCCAGATTGTAGGTGGCTTATGGTGTTCAGTGTTTGGAACCAACATTGTTCAACTGGAGTGCAGGGTTCCTTTGAAATGTGAAGGAACAAGTTTCACGGTGCAGGACAGGACAGAAGCAGTTTGGTTATGGCTCTTTTCTGGTATCATTTTTTCTAGAGCGCATCCCCCAGATGCAGCCTCAGATAGCACTGGCGGTGCGACCAGTGGATGAACCGAGGATGGAGAGGTGGACTAGTCTGTCTCCAAGGATAGTATCGGAGTCAAAGTTCCATTTCACTGGTGATTTATTTACCTAGCTGAGACGACAATATCTATGGATAGAGGACTTCCCTTATGCTGAGGTAGATTTACGCGGGAGCATGGATTTGATTTTTCCCACGTGGGAAGACTAGGATGTGTTAGGTAAGAGACTGATCCATACCTTGTCTATTTTTTGTTTTTGTTTTTGATTTTTTAATGTATATATATATATTTTTGGGTATGTAGAAGAGTTTTAACAGATGCATTGTTTTCAACATGCATACAAGGGAGTAGTGCGCCCAACCGATATACCAGTACCAGGACGTCGCGGGGGCATTCTGGTTGCAGCAGATCCGACAGTACTAGTGATAGGCCTCCGGGTGGTTGAGAGAAACCTCCAAGGCCTCACGATGGGCATTCCTCCTTTACGGAGGGGAGAAGTGCCTTTACATCTGCAGAGGCACACTGTGGGAGTACCAAAGAATATCAATTCTCTATTAAGGTGCGTAGTGTGTGTGGTGATGTGTTACTCGTAGCACAATGTAGTGCGAGGAGAATAGAGTCTCTCCAGTGATCATATTTCTGTATGCCTTGTCAGGCGACGTTGTATGGGTGGAAAGACCCAATATTTTGCTCTTCTGCATATTTTTTGATGTAATCCAAACATTTCAGTCACGCCATA
>SNQJ01S0086803.1:0-25480 GCA_010110895.2 Picea sitchensis
CTTTTTTCAAAAGAACTTACATTCTAAAAAAAAATTATTCTAAATAAATTTAAAAGATATCTTGCATATGGAAATGATATTTTTACTAAATATATCAATATAAATTAATATATTTAATTTAAGAGAATTTGAATCAAAGATTTATTAATCTTACATTCTCAAGAAATTGTATTCTCAATAAATTTAAAAGATGTCTCGCATATGGAAATGATATTTTTACTAAATATATCAATATAAATTAATATATTTAATTTAAGAGAATTTGAATCAATCATATGAAAATAATATTTTTATTAAATATATCAATATAAATTAAATATAATTTATATTTAATTTAAGAAAATTTGAATCAAACATTTATTAATCTTACATTCTCAATAAATTTTATTCCGAATAAATTTAAAATATGTCTCGCATATGGAAATGATATTTTTATTAAATATATTCATATAAATTAATATATTTAATTTAAGAGAATTTGAATCAAACATTTATTAGCATAAAATTAATAATGTTAATGATAAGCAATTGAAATAATTCATAAATAATTACATTTTTATTTTTTTTATAAAATAGTTATTTTATTTTAAATAATATATAAAATAAATTTTAAATAATTAATTAAATAATTAAAAATATTAATATAAATAAAATTTTAATAATATTTTGATAATAAAATAATTTATAATAAAGTACATAAAAAAAATATTAATATAAAATAAAATTTTAATGTTTATTCGATTTAGTTTGGGTGGTTAGGATGAATGATTGTTACCCTCTCCACCTAATTTCAATTCCTTGGGAGTGACATGTTGTGCTCTTAAATGGGTTTATAATATGCTCTTATTATTGATCCTCCAATATTCCAAAAATACTGGACATCTTTATGTTCTCTTGTGGATTTCAGAGGGGGTTTCCATGGACATTAAAATGACATTCATATCTATTCAATTTAAATACATCATTTAAATTGAGTTTCAAATTAAAATAATAATAATAATTTGGAATTATTTAAGAAAAAATTTAAAATTTTTATATTTTAGAGATTTTTTTATATTTTTCTTTAATTTATATTTTTTGGGAAATTTAGGGGGAAATGTTTTGGGTACTTTTTGGTTTTTTATAGATTGTATTTAGTATAAACCCATCAATGTTATTGCAATATTTAACTCGATAGATACATCGAGTAAGGTACATAATAAAGGTAGCCAACCAAGAAAGTATATGCCTCATCTTGATACTCGCAAATAGTACTTAGTGTAGATATTAATTAAGATGCTTGATCTAATAAAGACATCAAATAAAACATACAAAAGAGGTGACCAACCCAATATATCAATACTAAAACCTTTTACATAAAAACTCAAAACTCTCAACCATCCACACTAGTCTATCAAACTTTTTTTTTTCCAAAAAAAATTCCTCGAATTTATATAGCGTATAAATTCATTTACAAATGTGAACTGCAGCGAGTTTTGTGGTCATAATGCACTAGCATTGTGGACCCATACAATCTATAATCAGCAATGATGAAAAATCTAGGCTGGCCATGCTATGGATGGAGTGATTCGGTAACGAGAGACGAAGACTTCCCAACATCTATTTTTAATGCTAAATCCTGGGGCAGGCAACATCATTCGAAGATATTTATAGAGGAAATGGGGCTCTCGATCCCTCTATCACAGTGATAGATCGAGAGCCTTCCTACCACTCCGGTTAGGGCCCTCTTAGAGAGAGCATCGGTTGCCCTATTGTGAGAGCGGGGAACATGGAGAAAGTTGATATGGGAGAAGCCCAGAGAAAGGTCTCTCGTTTTTTGCATCCAGCCTTCTAAATGGATGGAGTTAAGCTTGCTTTTTTTAGAAATCTAGTCAATAATAACTCTCGAGTCTCCCTGGACGTGTAAGTCGTCGATAGACCATAGGGCAGCGAGAGTGAGCGTGGCCCATAAACCCATGAGCTCTGCTTTTGTATTTGTACCGGCTCCACAGTTGAAGAACCAATTTGTGATTCTGGACTGGTGAGTTTTGAAGGTGCCTCCAGCGCCGCAACAAGAGCCACTAGACTGAGCAGCACCGTCGAAAAAAGCAATGGTGTGTCCCTCGGTCAAGTCAAAATTCAACATTCGAAGAGGGAAGCATCTCACAGTGGTCGGTTGCCAGTTGAAAGAGACCAAAATCTTGTGGAAAACCTTCGTCAATGATGGCTGGCCGTCCTCAAATATCACTCGATTTCTCTCAAACCAGATTTGCCAGCTGATAAACATCTCCTCTATCAAACTTACACCAATATTATATATAAACATCTCCTCTTCAATGAAGAATACTATTTTGTTTATTTTTATAATAAATTAAAAAATAACTCATACATTTAAACTAAAAATATCTTACACAACCACACCCAAAAATCTTACCAACGATATCTTTTAACTATCTACCTATCACTAAGGTCGAGTTCATGGCATTTTAAAGCCTATAACTAAAGTCAAGTTCGTAACTTTTCGAAGCTTAATAGTGGCAAGTTATAAAGCCTTCTCGTTAAACTTACAAATTTATTTATTTATGAATTTGTTTTATGGGAAAATGAATTTAAATGTTTTAACATTGAGGTTAACTAATAAGAATTAGAGAGGAAGATTTGGTTAAAATAAAGCACTCGTATTCTCCACTAAAACTGAATTTTTTCTAAAATCATGTGGATGAAAGTTGAGTAAAGAAGAGTATTATTATTCCTCCGAAATTCATATCCTTCTAAACCAAAAAAAATAAAAAAATATTTAATCAAAAATAAACATAGCAATGCCACGAAATTGTTCTATTTGAAAGGCTTTATTACGAGCTTAGAATCCTATCAAAATCGTGTGAAAGGAAACCGTTCTCACTCTCACAATAATTGAGCACCTGAATTAACTTTTAAGAGATTGGACTTCCTTAAAGGTGTGAGATGTTTATGTGGATTGATGTGAAAGGAACCGTTTTCACTCACAATAATTGAGCATATGAATTAACTTTTAAGAGATTGGACTTCCTTAAAGGTGTGAGACGTTTATGTGGATTGATGATGATCAATGTAAATGATAGTATTATTATTTCTCCGAAATTCAAATATATATATATATATATATATATATATATATCTCGACAATAAACATAGTAATGTCATGAAATTGTTTGATTTTATTTTGGTTTTATGACGAAGCTTAGAATTCTATCAAAATTGTGTGAATGGAAACTGTTCTCGTTTTTATAATAATTGAGAATATAAATTGGCTTTGAAGATTAACATTCCTTAAAGGTGTGAGATGTTTATGTGGATTGATGATGATGGTGATGGTTAATGTCGATTGAAACGAAATTTGGTTTATTTGAGCTTTAAAAAGGAAAGAAATTACTTGGTTTTTTTTACAATTTTATTTATGTGCTCAAAAAGCTTTAAGGGAAGCATTCCAAGATCACCATAGTTTTGATAAATTAAAAGGTTAGGAAGGTCGATATTATCACAAATATTTTGAAATTGTGATTTAATGCAAGTGTATGCAGGACATTCTAATTGTCCAACACCCCCTTTCCCTATGGAACTTGTGAGAGTTCGTTCTCATTTTAACAATGTTTATTTTATTCTTTACACCAGCCAAAGTATAAAGATACTTTTGATCTTCTAGATTAGGGTTGATCACCTCCTTATAGTATCTTAATTATCTTTTACCCTTTAATTCTTTATCGCACCATAATTTCTCCTTAATTTAGATGAACAATATTTTTAATATTATTGGTATTATGTAAAGTGACGTCTTCCTTTATTCCCCAATTATTTAGCCAAGACTCGACATCTTTATGCCACCTATGCTTGAGCTGTAGGTGTTTTTTACTGGAGTTTGAAGAAATCTTAGGAAGCCTCTTGTTTTCCATGTTGTTTACCTTGTTCTTATACATTAGGTACTTAGTCCTAGTTATGCTCTCAATCAAGGATATGATAGGATAAATATGAGATTATAAGTTATAAAACACTTTTGGATTTTCTCTATCTTTCTTCACAATTGTCTAAAGATGTTGTGGCCCCAAAATTCACAATCATATAAGATAACAAGAGTGACGAGGGTCTCAAAGAGGCATTTCTTCTTATCCCATAGCTAAAGGTTCACCTATTTACAATTGTCAATGTATATGCCAAAAAGGGCAGGGGACAATGGACATCCTTGCTTAACTCCTATATTACAATTAATTCCTTCTGAAAAACCCTCAATGTTCACAAACTTGGCAATAACATTCTTGTACAACCTTATCACAACAACTCTCAACTTGAAAGGAAATTTTATCTCTTCTAACCTATTTCAAAGGTTAGTCTTGGGCACTGTGACAAAAGCTTTTCTAAAGTCAATGAAACAACATCAGAGTTTAGTTTTATTATTATGATTCTTCATCACAATGATCCTAAGTGTAATAAGGTGGTCATCAGTTGAATGATAGATCCTAAATACAACTTGGCCTCTAGCTATTTTTCCATGGCTTTCTAGCCATATGTTGATTATCTTTTCCAAAATAATTCCATATAGCTTAGATAAAAGGGGACTAATCATAATGGTCCTATAATTAGAGGGTTTGTTTTATCCCAACTTTTAAAAATAGGAACATTGAGGCTTTGATTTCATGGTTTAGGGAATCTTTGTTTGACTGCTAAATTGAAGAGCTTGTGAATGTGAGGGATGAGGATAGGCCCTCCAAATTTTAGGATTTCAACATGGTAGCCTTCGATGTCTTTAGATTTACCTTTCACATGATACTTAACCCCAAATTCTATGTCTTCTATTTTAGAAACGTTTTCATCTATAGAAACAATTTGAATGGTTTCCACAACATTAGGGGATTCATAAATATTTTTAAGGTAGGAATTCTAATCGCTCAATGGAAGCATATTATTTTATTTAGTTTTATGAGTCAGAATTTGCCTCCAGAATTTCTTAAGATATAGCTTATATAGGTGCAAAATCTTCTCTTGCTTTCTATTTATATAATACATTTTTTGTTTTTAATTAGGGCTTTGTATCTATTTATCTTGTTGGATTTTAAGGACTTATTATAGGCATCCTTAATGAATTTTCTAGCAATCTTACACTTTCTATCATACCAAGGGTTGGCCATACTATTTTCCTTTTTACACAGTACCTTGATAGAGAACTTGTTGATGGAAGTTGAGAAGATTTTTGTAAAATTATGATAAAGGTCTTCAATATTATTCTTATTTGATCGGAGATTTAATTCATTATTTAAATCCTTTAAAAAAAGATCATCTTTATTTTTGTCAAAAATCAAGTGCTTTTGGTTATAGGAATTCTCTTCAATGAGGCTTTTATGCATGGCAAAGTTTAGAGTTAAGGTTAAAGGTCTATGATTAGAGTCAGGCTCATGATCGTCTAAGAGGTAAAAACTTACTATTTGGTTGTATATATGGATATTATAGGTCACACAATATATGACACTATTGCCAAGCCCATGAATACAATTCATCCAGTTTGATTTTGGCCACATCATTAGACCATTGCAAATTATTAGATCTTGAGACTTGTAGAGCTCGATTAGATTGATACCAAATGAATTCTTGACCAAGTCTTTAGAGTTTCTTTTGTATTTTCTAGATAAAACAAGGTCCTCATCTAGACATAAAGGATTAGGGTTGGAATTATTTCTTAAAATAATAGTTTTATTAGTTGTTATTCTAGCATTAAAGTCTCCCAACAAGAGGTTATTTCCTTTATTTTTTAGAGTATAAATATCTTGTTCTAAGACACTGTAAGGACAATTTTTATCTAGATAGTTTTTCTTATAGAAGGTAGAATTAATAGGTGCAAAATAAAAATTCCTATATAAATATTCTTAGTATTAATATCCATTCACATGTAATGATTAAAAGGGTCTTTCATGTGAAGCCTAATGTGAGAAAAATGTTCCTTTTTATGTAAGAAGTTACGCCTCCAATCCCTTTGTGGTAGGATCACATTTTCCATACTGACCGCAAGCCAAATATTTCTATGTTAGGGGCCTTATATTCATCATGCTCCCAAGTTTGAACCAGAAATATAATATTGATTTCACTTAGGATCCAACTTAACATAGATGCTTTGCTCCATGGAAAGCCACGACGGTTCCAAGTGATGATCCATAGTATCTTAAATTTGTATTTATTATTATCTTTTTGGTATCTATCCCTAACAATAGTTTTTCTATTCCTAATTATTTCCCATTTCCCTTCCTTTCTTGCTTCTTTTACCTTTTGAACTTCCTTAATTAAGCTTAATCTTCTAGAACGAGGTCTTCACATATAAATATTCTCGACCCTTTTAAACTCAAAGTTTTAACAATTATGCCATTTTTATGGTCATCGGAGCTTCCTTTAAAACAAATAAACTTATCTTTAAGATCAGTTATTTTACCCAACTTTTTTGCTTCTATGAGACAATTTGTTTCAATTTGTAATTTATTTTGTAGTTCTTCCTTGACTATTGCTTATGTGTCCTCATCTTTCTTCTCTTTTAAACGAAAAAATTATGAAGTTCAAGGCTCGTTTGTTATGCTTGTGGTATAATGCTATGAACTTATTCATTTCCTCTTCAATGAGTTTGATATCCAATTTACCTTCCAAACTATTTAGGGTCAAATTGTTATTTAGCTTTTCTTCTAGTTCTTTAATCTTGTTCCTCATATTAATATTTTGTATATTATTGACCTCTCCTTCTTGGGTTTGTTGATGTTTTGGTAGATGTGGGAGGATCTTTCCCTCCTATATGACCTTTCTTAGATGCGGAGAATATTCCGAAAGCAATAGATCCATTGGATAGATGTTGAAATACCCTAGAAGAGAAGTCGACCCAAAAGAATAAAGTATAGTGAAAAGACACCTTCCCAAAAGAGAAGTCGACCCATCTAGTAGGACAAGAAGGGTATACACAAGGAGACACATTAGCTCATTTGTACACTCACTCAAACTCTCCTAGCTATACAGAAGAAAGGCACAAGTTTGGAGGAGGTGACACAGTAGCCACAACTGCACAGTTTATTATTGCTTAGTCTTTTGGTATCTCTCTCTTATGCACTACTCCTTGAGGAGGTGTGTTACCTTTGTATAGTGTTGTTGTTGTAGCTGGGGTGGTAATTCTGGTTAAGCTAGAACTTTTTATAGGGTTTATCTTACTGGACTTACTTTGTGAATGGAAACTATCTAAGAAAGATTGTTGGATTTTTTCCCCCCATTTGGGGTTTTCCCAGGATAAATCTCTTGTGTTCTTTTTTGTCTCATGTTTATGTTGGTACTGATCAATACATGATATATATGTTAATGGTAATGAATTAAAATAAAACTAGTAACAATAATTCTCTGTAAATATGGAAAATTCAATATGGTATCAAAGTTGGTTACCTTCAGAACAATTTGACCACTGGAAGGAAGATTGCTACAACGACACCTTGTAGCACCTTGCAACTGCAATAATTTTTCAAGCTTGTTGAGAACTATCCCAAGGACGTTGGGAATAATTCCTTCACAGAGAATTTCTCCCTAAACTATCGCACCCCGTGAAACACTCAGTGTGGATTTTGTTTAAGTTTGAAAAATCGAGGTTTTTCAGTGCTAGGATTTCTATCGAAGAAAATGTCAATCAGTATGAGAGTTGAGGATAGATTGGATGGATCAGATAACTTCAGATCCTAGAAGCATAGAATAAAAATCATTCTATAAGAGAATGAATTACTGGATCACGTCAAAAATATGCTTCCAGAACCCGAAGACAAAGAAGTAAAGGCAAAGTTCAAGAAGAATGAGGTTAAGGCCAAGAGGATGTTGACAAACTCAATCAAGGATCACCTGATACCCAATGTATCATAACTAAATACTGCAAAGGAGATCTTTGATGCCCTAACCAGACTCTATGAAATCAAGAAAAACAATCAGAAGCTTACCCTACGACATCAACTTAGAAATGTGACTATGAACAAGTCAAAGATGATAGCTAACTTATTTACAAGGATCTCATAGATCGAAGACTAGTTAGCAGCCATTGGAGATCCAATAGAATATGTTGAACTAGTAACCACTACGTTAAATGGTTTCCCTCCCTCTTGGGACCCATTTGTCCAAGGAATTTGTGCAAGAAGGAAGTTACCCAAGTTTGACAAGTTATGGGTAGATTGTTCTCAAGAGGAATCTAGATTAATGTCCAAGAAACGAAAGGTAGATGATGAGGAGAACCAAACACATGTAGCACAAGTGAAGAAGTGAAAGGAAATAGAAGAAGGTAGTCCAAGGAAGTCTAATAATCCACTTAGTAAGAGGGATATGTCAAAGGTTCAATACTTCAATTGCAGGAAGATGGGACATTATGCCGCACAATGTCCTCACAAACATGAGAAGGAAAAGAAGAAGAATCACCATGCACACACAATTGATGTTGAATAACACAAACCCAAAGATGAATAATTTGTATTCATTTCATCACTCACCGAAACCATCACTCAAGGAAGTGATACCTTGCTCATAGATAGCGGTGCTTCCAAGCATATGACTAGATTAAAAAATTCTCTATCAAAATTAATAGAAAATGACTTTTCAGTTCAAGTGGTGCTTGGAGATGATTCAAAGCATGAAATCAAAGGCACTGGAGAATCCTCCTTACAAATTGATTCAGGTAAACCTGTTTCAATTCAAGATATACTATTTGTACAAGGCTTAAATAAGAATCTTCTATATATTTTAGTTATAGAAGATAAAGGCTTTAGGGTAGATTTTATGGATGGCCAAGTCCTTATATGGCCCAAGAATTCAAGCATAAATAAAGCCGATGTGATTGGTGTCCGAGAGGGAGGAATTTATAAGTTGAAGGAACATCAAGAACAATCCCTTGTACATAATAGTGTTAGTTCCAGTGAACTATGGCACTAAATTCTTGCTCACTAGAACTATAGATCATTACCAGTTTTGAGCAAAATGGTTACAGATCTACCAGAAATCCAGATAGACCATGACGAAGTATGCAAAGGTTGTGCACTTGGAAAGAATGTCAAGGGAATATTTACAAGCAGTGATGGCAGATCCAAAGATATTTTGGACATCATACACTCTGATGTATGCAAACAGATGGCGGTGCCATCACTTAGAAAATTTGCATACTATGTGTTGTTCATAGACGAGTATTCCAGGAAGACATGGATCTACTTCTTGAAAGAAAAAGATGGAGTCCTTAACAAGTTTCAAGAGTTCAAGGATTTATTTGATAATCTCTCTGAGAGGAATATTAAAGTTTTGAGATCTAAAAATGGAGGTGAGTACACCTAAAAAGAGTTTATATTTTTTTCCAAGAAGCAGGGATTAAGAGGGAGCTTACAACTCCTTGCAACCCCGAGCAGAATGGGGTTGCAAAAAGAAATAATAGATCCATCATAGAAGAAACAAAAGCGATGATACATGACCAGGGCCTACCCATGCACTTATGGGCAGAAGCATCCAGTACGGTTGTATACGTTTAGAACATAAGCCCTCATAAGATATTTTGGAACAAGACACATGAAGAGGTGTTCACTAGAAAGAAGCCAAAAGTTAGTCACTTGAGGATTTTTTATTGTCTAGTGTTTATACATGTTCCCAAGGAAAAGAGAATGAAATTGGAACCTTCAGGAAAGAAGGGCACATTTGTTGGATATAGTGAGACTTAGAAGGCCTATAGAATTTACATTCCAGGGCAGAAATAGATCGAGATCAACCAGGATGTAACATTTGATGAATATGAATCCTTCAAAATATCAAGGGAATCTCACATATATGAGGACCAAATAGAGAAAGAGGCTCCCAAAGATGAAGTTGTGGTAGTCTCTACACTTGAAGAAACCATCCCAGAAGTTCAGAATGATATGGTAGAGTTAGAAAGACTTGTAGATCTACCTGAAGAAGTTGTGACTACCAGGAAGAGAACAACTTGGCTTCGGAACACCTTGCAGGAAACCAAAGGACATGTAGCTCCCAAAGGCTCCTTTAGAGAGAGCAAGAGACCACATAAGTTTTCCATCTATGTGGCACTAATGAGCAACATCATTGATTCAGAACCTTCCACTTTTGAAGAAGCTACTGAGAAGATAGAATGGAAGGATTCCATGATGGAGGAGTATTAGTCGATCATGGAGAATGTTGTATGGGAGGTCGTTCCAAGACCATAATGGAAGTTATTTGTGAGTTCTAAATGGATCTACAAGATCAAGCATGTTGTAGACTACACCATAGAGAATTACGAGGAAAGGTTCGTGGCTAGAGGGTTATCTCAGAAAGAGGGACAAGATTATGATGAAACCTTTTCTCCTGTAGGAAATACACTTCCATTAGATCAATCATTGCGATTGCTTCCAAAATGGGATGGAAATTACACCAGATGGACATCAAGATTGATTTATTGAATGGTGTAATAGATGAATAAGTGTACATAGAAAAACCACAAGGCTTTGTGATCCATGGGAAGGAATCCCATGTGTATATACTGAAGAAGGCCTTGTATGGTCTGAAGAAAGCACCCAGGGTGTAGTATGCCGGGATAGATGGATATTTGATGAGCTTGGGATTTACCAAGAGTGAGGCAGATCCTAACCTTTACTATAAGGTTAATGATGGATTCCCATTGATCTTGGTTCTATATGTAGATGAATTTTTTCTAACAGGGGATGAGAACTCATTGCTGGGTGTAAGAGGGAGATCACTTTAGGGTTTGAGATGAAGGATCTAGGTTTGATGCATTACTTCTTGGGATTGGAAGTGTGGAAGAGATTAGATGAGATTTTCTTTAACCAAGGAAAATATATTGTTGAGATCCTAAAAAAATTTGGGATGATGGACTGCAAGTCCATGACCACACCTATGACCATAGATCTAAAGCTCTTGAGTGACAAATCTTCAGATTTGGTGGATCCCACAATGTACAGACAATTAATTGGATCCTTGATGTACCTAGTTAACACTAGGCCAGACATATGCTTTGCAGTGAATACCTTGAGTCGACACATGGTTGAACCTAGACAGATACATTGGATGGAAACAAAACATATGTTGAGGTACCTTCATGGTACAGTTGGATATGGATTGAGATATGTCTCAAGTGGATATGTGAAGCTACAAGGATATACATATTCTGAGTCAGCATGGAGTGTAGTGGATCAGAAGACTGCTTCCGGATGTTTTTTAGTCTGGGATTAGGCATGATATCATGGTTGAGTAGGAAGAAGACATCAACGGAAATCAATACATCATAATCAAACTATATCGCAAAAAGTGTGGCAAGTTGTGAAGTAGTATGGCTCTAGAAGTTGCTAGCCAGGATATTTGATCTAGAATTGTAGCCAACTTTGATACATTGTGACAATCAAAGTTGCATGAATCTTACCGAGAACCCTGTATTTCATGACAGGTCTAACCATATAGAGATAAAATATAATTACATCTGAGACATGGTGCAGAGAGGAGCTATGGAGCTCCATTACATATACATGGACGAACAGATAACATACATCCTCACCAAGCCCTTGTCAAGAGTGAAGTATGAGTACTTCAGGGATAAGATTGGAGTGTTTATGAATGTTCACCCTCGTTGAGAGGGAGGTGTGTTGTTTCTTCTCATGACGGCTAACCCGTCTAGCCAAGGGTTCCCTGGATCAGTCACGTGAGGTGACTAAATGAGTAATGCACTGTCGAACCTGTTGAGAGAAGAAACATCACACACATAGTCGTAAGACTATGGCAGAGGCTGTGTGACTCTGAAAAATATTTGTGTGCTACTTCAGTGGATGTGTTCCATTGGTTGAGGCTGTGTGACTCCAGACAGTATTTGTGTGCTACTTCGGTGGATGTGTTCCACTGGTAGAGACTGTGTGATTATGGAGAGTAGTTGTGTGCTACTTCAGTGGATGTGTTCCACTGGTGGAGGCTGTGTGACTCCAGACAATAGTTGTGTGCTACTTCAGTGGTTGAGTATCACTGGCAAAGAATGTGTGTCTTTGGATAGTAGTTGTGTGCTACTACAGTGGATGTGTTCCACTGACAGTGACTGTGTGTCACTGAACAATAGTTGTGTACTACTTGGTTGTAGTTGTGATCTATTGGATGACATTATAGTATTTGTGTGCCACTAGTTGATTGTCATGGATATTACCAAATCATTTGGATGTATCTATGTGTGATACCGTTTGATCGTAGAACCTATTCTTGATGATTTTAGCTACCAAAGGCAATGAAGCAACCGTGTACCTGCTAGCAAATTGCAAAGTAGTTAGTGGACTACCAGATGGAGACATCGTGAAAGATGCCTCCCTAGATAAGAGGGAGTGTTAATGTTTTGGTAGCCTCAGGAGGATATTCCCCTCCTAGATTAACTTTCTTAGATGCAAAGAAGATTCCAGAAGAAATATATCCATTGAACAGATGTTGAAATACCCTAGAAGAGAAGTTGGCCCAAAAGAACAAAGCATAATGAAAAGACACCTTCCTAGAAGAGAAGGTGGCCTAGATAGAAGGAAAAGAAGACTATAAATAAGGAGATGCCTTAGCTCATTTGTACACTCACTCACACTCTTCCACCTAAAAAAAATCAAGGTGCAAGTTTGGAGGAGGTGACGTAGTAGCTCCAACTACACAATTTATTATTTCCCAGTCTTTTGGTATCTCTCTCTTGTGTGCTACTCCTTGAGGAGGTGCACTAACTTTGTATGGTGTTTTTGCCGCAGTTGGGGTGGTAATTCTGGTTAAGCTATCAATTGTGCTAGGTTTTATTTGATTGGACTTGATTTGTGAATGAAATCTATCTAAGAAAGGTTGCTGGTTTTTTTTCCCCCATTTGGGGTTTTCCTAGGATAAATCTCTTATGTTATTTTTTGTCTCTTGTTTATGTTTCTACTTCTCAGTACAAGATATATATGTTGAAGGTAATGAATTAAAATAACACTAGTAACATTAATGCTCTGTAAATAAGGAAAATCCAACAAGGTTGATTATTTGTTTTCCTGGATTTGTTTTTCCATTTCTTTTAGTGTAACCTCCATTATCTGCAACTGATTCTCCAACCCTAATATTCTATTATCTATATGTTTTTGAATCTTGTCTTCTAAGGCTATAAACATATTATCAATAATTACCTCTAACTGTATTTTAAGTTTGGATTCTCTGTTCTCTACGTTTTTATAACGAATCTATATATTCACAAAGGTTATTTCTGTTACTTTACTAGGCTTTCCCTCAATGAGAGGTTTTTGTAAATGCGGTGAATTGTTCATATTTGAGTAGAGAGAAAATACTTTATAAACAAGAGTGTGATAAGGAACTTGTGCACTTGATCAGGTGTGCCTCCGTGAAAATGCCATGTGAACCTTGCCAAATAATAAATGCGAGGCTCTTTCACATGTCTTGAACTCTTGCCCTACTTGTCACAACCCTGATTTCCCTTTTTATAACATGGTTTTCATTTTCAGACTCACTTTAACCTAGGAGCTAGATGAAGCCTTAAAAATATGCAAGAAACCTGCTAGATCTTGAGCTATCTATGTAAAACAACAATGAACTACTCAATCTAAGATACTTGTGTTAGACAACAATGGAATTTGTTTGAGATACTGGATGAAAGTTGAATGGAAAATATTATTATTCCTCCCAAATTCATATCCCTCTAAATGAGAAAAATAAATAAATATTTAATCAACAATAAACATAGAAATTCCACAAAATTGTTCTATTTGATTTTGGATTTGTGACGAAGCTTAGAATCCTATCAAAATCGTGTGAAATGAAACCATTCTCACTCTCACAATAATTGAGCATATGAATTAACTTTTAGGAGATTGTCATGCCTTAAAGGTGTGAGATGTTTAATGTGGATTGATGATTATGGTGATGGTTAATGTCCATTGTGATCAAAGTAAATGATAGTATTATTATTCCTCCCAAATTCACAAAAAATGATAGTATTTCATTATTCCTCCCACCAAATCTCTCTCTCTCTATATATATATATATATATATATATAACATAAGCAACATCAACATAGCAATGCCATGGAATTGTTTTATTTTATTTTGGCTTTATGGTGAAGCTTAGAATCCTATCAAAATCATGTAAAAGGAAACCATTATCACTCTCATAATAATTGAGCATATAATTTGACTTTTAAGAGATTGACCTTCCTTAAAGGTGTGAGATGTTTATGTGTATTGATGATGATGGTGATGGTTAATGTCCACTGAGACGAAATTTGGTTTATTTGAGCTTAAAAAAGGTAAGGAATTACTTGGTTTGCTTTAAAATTTTATTTATGTGCTCAAAAAGATTTAAGAGAAGCAGTCCAAGATCACCATAGTTTTGATAAACTAAAAGGTAAAGAAGGTCAATATTATCAAAAATATTTTGAAATTGTGATTTAATACAGTTGTATGCAAGACATTCTAATTGTCCAACACCCCCTTTCACTATGGAACTTGTGAGAGTGTTTTCTCATTTTAGCAATTCTGATTTTATTCTTTACACCAACCAAAGCATAGAGATACTTTTGATCTTCTAGATTAGGGTTGATCACCTCCTTATAGTATCTTAATTATCTTTTATCCCCTTATTGTTTATCGCACCACAATTTCTCCTTAATTTAGATGAACAATTTTTTTTAATATTATTGTTATTATGTAAAGTGTCCTCTTCCTTTATTACCCAATTATTTTTCCAAGACTCGACATATTTATGCCACATGTGATTGAGCCATAGGTGTTTTTTAATGGAGTTTGAAGAAATCTTAGGAAGCCTCTTGTTTTCCATGTTGCTTATCTTGTTCTTGTACATTAGGTACTTAGTCATAGATATGCTCTCAATGGAGGATATGATAGGGTAAATATGAGATTATAAGTTATAAAACACTTTTGGATTTTCTCTATATTTGTTCATGATTCTCTAAAGATGTTTCAGCCCCAAAATTCACAACCATATAAGATAACAAGAGTTATGAGAGTCTCAAAGAGGAATTTCTTCTTATCCCATAGCTAAAGGTTCATCGATTTACAATTGTTTTCAAGTCCATAATAACCTTTCCATCGTCCATTTATCATTTTCTCAATGTTATGGTTCCAATTAATCTTTTGATGGAGATTTGTTTTGAGATATTTATATGAAGTCACTTCCTCCAAGTTGTTTTTGGCATACACAAAATTAACGTAGGTGATTTTTTTGGATTTAGTGATGATAGCCTTCGCTTTGTCAGTATTAACATTCCTACCCATACTAGAGTAGAAATTCTTGAGGATTTTTAGTTGCTTGTAGAGGTCATAGGATATCCTCACCATAAGAACAATATCATTGGTATAAAGAATAAGGATGATGACTATAGCAATAAAGGTTTGATCGACACAACCAACTTCTTCCAAACAATCCTAAACTTGTCAATGTATATGCCAAAAATGGTAGGGGACAATGGAAATCCTTGCTTAGATCCTATATTGCAATTAATTTCTTTTGAACAACCCTCAATGTTCCCGAACTTGGAAATAATATTCTTGTACAACCTTATCGCAACAACTCTCATCTTGAGATGAAATTTTATCTCTTCTAAGTCTTGGGAACTATGTCAAAATCTTTGATAAAGTCAATGAAACAACATAGGATATTGGTTTTATTATTGTGACTCTTCTTCAAAATAATCCTAAGCGTAACAAGGTGGTCCAAAGTTGAATGATAGATCTGAAATCCTTCTTGGCCTTTAACTCTTTTTCCATGCCTTTTTGTCCATACGTTGATCTTCTCTTAAAAAATAATTCCATATATCTTAGCTAAAAGGGGGATAATCATAATGGTCCTATAATTATAGGTATTGTTTTATCCCCACTTTTAAAAATAGGAACACTAAGGATTTGAGTCTAGGGTTTAGGGAAGCTTTGTTTGAATGCTAAATTGAAGAGCTTGCGAATGTGAGGGATGAAGATAGGCCCTTCAATTTTTAGGATTCCAACATGGTAGCTTTCAATGTTCTTATCTTTCACTTTCACAAGCTACTTAACCGCAAATTCTATGTCTTCAATTGTAACGTACCCGGCCTCCAAGATGGGTACCGCGTTCTGATACCACTTTGTAATGTACCCAACCTCCTAGGTAGACATCAAAATTTGATACCACTTTGTAATGTATCAATCCTCCTAGATGGGTACCATGATTTGATACCACTTTGTAACATACCCAATCTCCTAGATGGGCATCGCGCTCTGATACCACTGTGTAACGTACGTAGCCTCCTAGCTGGGTATCATGCTCTGATACCAACTTGTAACATTACCCAACTTAATATTGAATAATGATACTCCAAAATATATTGTGCATATTCTACTCTATAACATTGGTTTGCGCTGAAATACTTGAAGTAACGCACTCAACCCCAAGTTGGTTCGTGCCACAAAAACTTTACTCTTCTGACACAACTTATAACAACGGAAGTAACACAATAAAAAATTATGCACAAACATACTGAGTACCCAAAATTATTGTGCATGTAATCCACTTTGAACATGTGACCACTACTACATACACAACCATTTTGGTGTCACACGCAAATTCTATTATCCTTGTGCACGCGGAATGATTCTCTGCGTGCACAAGTGAATCCAAGCTCTTGTATGCACATAGTATTTCCCTACGTGCATGCCCATTCTAACCTCTCCTCGAAGACTCATGACCATTATTATAAGGTTAAATTAACAAGAATAACTAATAACAACTATCATACTCTGCATGTACGACTACAAATACCGAATATCAGAACCACACTTACATGTGCAAGCAACATTATACATAATAACAACACTTACTTATATGCAACATCATACAAGAATTAAACCAATATTAAACATAGATAATTAAGCACACAGTAAATTAGAAAATCACATAAAGAACACTCATCTTTTTATAAAGAGTCGCCAATTGTGCGTAGAAATCAGATGTTCCTCCCATCCATAGACTCTATTGCTCATAAACTTTAAAAAATAGGTCACCCCCTAGCTGGGGCTTAAACTCCACCAGGGAAAAAG
Source organism: Picea sitchensis (assembly GCA_010110895.2). NCBI lineage: Eukaryota > Viridiplantae > Streptophyta > Pinopsida > Pinales > Pinaceae > Picea > Picea sitchensis. Next base: position 17,068 of record SNQJ01S0086803.1, read on the forward strand.
ATTCCTAATTCCAGGATAAGGTACAATAATCAACAGAATTGTTTAGTCCAAGCTGCCCACTGCTGCAACTAGCCTACAGTCTCTCATTCCCCACATGCCTTTCCTACCCCAGGAAGTGTTCCCCTTCTCTTCTCAACAGTCCCTCGGATACCCCACTTAACTTCTAGGGATTCAACAATGGGCAAAAATGGAAGTCTCAAAGGCTTGTAACTAATTCCCAATGCACCAGGGAACAATTCCTAGCAAAAAAATCACCCATAGAGAATTATGACGGGCCCAAAAACCCGCCTCTTCATCAAAAAATATCTCACCTGGAGAGAATGTGCATGAGCATGACAACCCGTCTGTTCATAAAAAAATATCTCACTTAGCGAGAATTTGCATGAGCCTGACAACCTTCCTCTTCGTCAACAAATCTCTCACCTGGATAGAATTATTACAGGCTTGACAAGTCACCCCTTCGACAATAAATATCTCACCTGGAGAGAATGCTCATGGGCTTGAAAACCTGCCTCTTTGACCACAAACTAGTTTTTTCCCAAGCACTAGGTTATACAATAGTAGTCAGTTCTAGATCCCCCCCCAAAAGAGTGCCGGTTTGAACGATCAAGGAATGAGTTGAATAATTTTTCTCCCCTGAAATACACTAAGGCCAACAATATATATTGCATGCCTTTAACTAGACACTTGTCACCTTCAAAATTAGCTTTAGCCACATGGTGACCTATTCCCATCCCTCAGGAACTTAGGATAAATAATTGTCCATAAATTATACTTTTCGAAACTATTGATAAAATATTCCCTCGGACTTAAGTCCCCCCTTTTCCCTTTTTTGTGGAGTTTATTCCCCTATCTTTTTTCGTCTGATCTTTCTGTGCACAATGATGTGATATTATTAATAACTTGAGTCTGAATACATTTTACAAGGATTGGCACACTGACCTATTTGCATCTTGGCTCACTAACCCCATAACCACACAATCTCTCCGACCTCAAATACATACATACATACATACATACATACATATACATACATACATACATATACATATACATATATAATTCGGTTCAATGTGCACTTCAAGGTAATCCTCGTGCACTTACTCAAGTGCATGCAACACTGTGAAATGTGCACACCCTTCCTTTTATGTGAAACCACGTGTACTTACCCAGGTGCGTGCAACACTATGAAATGTGCACACCATTTCTTTGATAACAATCCTTGTGCACTACTCAAGTGCGTGCAAAACCAAAACTTGGTGCCAATGGCTCACTAGCCTATATGTACAATTACAAATGGGGTTCATATTAGGGAAATTACAGTCCCCCCCCCCTATTTATGCATTATCCTCTGTGCATTATATACATATGTACATACAAAATTTCAAAAGTCTTTAAAAAGATGTAGATACTCTTCCCACATAGCATCCTTGTGGTCCCAAGTTGCATCCTCAATACTGTACCAGGTCCATTGGAACTTTACTATCTCCATGACTCGATTATAGAGTTGTTTGATTTTATGATCGAATATTCAAACTAGTCACACTCAAAAATCCCCTTCTGGCTCCACTTGAATCACATTCCAATCAATATTGTGATTAGCATCAGGTACATAATTTTTAAGAAGTGATACATGGAAAACATTATGAATACACAAGGATGCAGGAAATGAAAGCATATATGTGACAGGGAAAAGCCTCTCTAGGATTTCAAATGGGCCATAGTAGTGTGCTTCCAAATTTTAAAAAAATCCCAACTTCAGGGAACTGCGTCTAGATTTTACTTTCAAGAACACATGGTCACCCACTTTAAACTCTCTATTGGTTTTGCCTTTATTTGCACAACTTTTCTACCTATCTTGGGAATCCTTTAAGTTATGCCTTATCTTTACCATCTTATCCTCCATTTCCCTAAGTAAATCTGGCCCATCCACTACGCAGTCTACTGGGTTGTCCCAACTCACTGGTGTTTTTCACTTTCTTCCACAAAGTGCCTCAAATGGGGTCATCTTTAGAGATGTTTGATACCCATTTTTATAAGAAAACTCAACCAAATTTAAATAAACTCAACCAAAGGTAAATATTTTTCCCACTGTGTCGTTTTGTCCATCACATACGTCCTTAGAATATCTTCTATCACTTGATTTACCCTTTCTTTTTTCCCATTTGACTCTATATGATAGGCTGTGCTAAAATTTAGATTTGTCCCAAATCCTTTAAATATCCCTTTCCAAAAATTTGATGTGAACTTGGGATATACACAATTGTCTTAGGTACACCATGCATCTTAGAAATTTTTCGCATGTATATTTCAACAATGTTGGTTGCCTTGTGCGCTAATTTCACTGGAATAAAATGGGCAACTTCAGTAAGCTTGTCCACCACTACCATAATAGAATCATGTTGCTTAGCAGTCCTATGTAGCTTAGTAATGAAATCCATGGTTACAACTTCCCACTTCCACTTAGGAATGGGAAAAGGATGTAGCAAACCAGTTGAATGTTTGTGCTTATCCTTGACCTTTTGAATCTCAAGGCATCTAATAATAAAATCAACAACCTCATTTTTCATGCTTGACCAATAGGATTGTTTTTTGACGTCTGCAATAGTTTTCTGGTAGCCTGGGTTACAACATAAGGGACTTTATGCATCTCTGAAAATAACAATTTTTTCAACTACTAAACATTTGGCACATAAATTATGTGCCGATACATGAGGATTCCACCCTCTTTTAGCTCATAACCTTCCAATTTCTCTTGTGACATACCTTGCTGTAAATTTTTCTTTATGTCCACATAACATTGATCTGATTTAACAACCTCTAAAATCATGTCACTCAAATATTATTTGTACATGCTAATGATTGTAGCATGCATTTCGTGCACCCTCCTGCTAAGTGTGTCATCCACCTTGTTCTATTTTCCTTTAATATGATTTATGTCAAAGTCATACTAATCGAGGAATTCTAACCATTTGCTTTGTACGGAATTTAAGCTTGGCTATCCAAATAGATACTTCATACCACTATTGTCTATTCTTAGCTCAAATATTTTACCCATGAGATAGTTTCACCACATTTTCAAGGCATTCACTATGGCTACCAATTCCAAATCATGAGTAGCATAATGCCTTTCGTGTTCTTTTAATTTCCGGGATTCATAGCATATCACATGCCCATTCTGACTAAGGAATCCCTAAAACCCTTCTTTGCAAGCATCTGTACATACAATGAAGTCTTCATCTGAATCAACAATTCTCAAAATTGGCGCACTTGTCAATAAACTCTTCAAGTGATGAAAACTTCTTACACAATCATAAGTCCACTCAAATCACACACCTTTCTTTTGCAAGGATGTGATTGGGTGTGCAATCATTAAGAAGCCTTCAATAAAGATTTTGTAATAACCTGCAAGTCCCTTGAAGTATGTCACTTCTGCAACATTTCTTGGTGTTGGCCATTCCTCAACAACCTTTATATTTTTCGGATCCATAACTATTCCTTCCTTGGAAATGATATGACCCAAATAATGAATATATCGTTGGTAAAATGAGCACTTGCTCAACTTTGCATACAACTGATGCTTCCTCAATACTTTTAGTACCATACTCAAGTGTTGCTCGTGCTCTTCTTCGTACTTTGAGTAAATAAGTATGTCATCCAAAAATACAATGAAAAAATTATCTAAGTAATTTATGAAAACTACATTCATCAAACACATGAAGATAGTTGGTGCATTTGAAAACCCAAATGGAACCACTATGAACTCATAATGTATGTACCTCGTTCTGAAGGAAGTATTGCTGATGTCTTCTTCTTTAATTCTCACTTGGTGATATCTAGATCTGATATCAATCTTTAAAAATATATATGTGCCCCTCAACTGATCAAAGAGGTCATCTATCCTTGGAAAACGATATTTGTTCTTTACCGTTACTTTGTTCAACTGCCTGAAGTCAATACAAAGCCTCAACATACCATCCTTCTAATTCACGAACAATATTGGGGCACCCCAAGGTGACACACTTGGGCGTATATACCCCTTATTCAGAAGCTCTTCAAGTTTCATATGTAATTCCTTCAAATATGGCATACTCATCCTATAAGGAGTCTTGGATACATGAGCTACTCCCGGCATCATATTTATAGAGAAATCAATATCTCTTTTTGGTGGAAACCTCATTATTTCTTTAAAGACATCCTAAAGTTCTTTTAGTACTGCACAATCTTCAACATTTGACACTTTATCCTTAGGTGTCTCCTCCATGTGCGCTACAAATACTTGACATCCTTTCCTAAATCTTTTCTTCAATTGCAATGTTGAAACTTCTTTGATAGTTACAACTCTTGGAATTCCTTGAATTATTCTTAAGTTTCTTTCCTCATCCAAGCAAATAAATTCCTTATTGTAACAATCTATAATGACATGATGCTAGTCCAACCAATACCTACCAATGAGGCAATCATAAGAGGCCAAAGTTATGATATTTAAATCAACTTTTTCACTCATCACATTCATATCCATTGGACATGCCTTAACCATAAAATTAATTTTCCTTTTTTCTCATGTAGCTAACTGCACCAACCAAGGTTTTCCAATCTTGAATCTTGGCAATTGAAATCTTTCCACCATCCTAGGATTTAGATAACTATGACTAGCTCCTGAATCAATTAAACTAACAATGGATTGGTCATTAATTTTACCTTCCACTTCAATCATGTGCGAATGAAACTCAACTTGCTTGTTATCCAAGGCTACGTAAATCCTAGGTACATTTTTTCCCATGTCTTCAACTGTTGCAGTTGTACACTGTGTGCAGTCCTCGCTTTTTCACCTCTTTGAGGGAAATATCTGTACATATGATCTATGCCACAACCCCAACATTGAATAGGTTGTTTCCTTGGTTTTTTCCCCATTGTATCCGTCATTCTAGGCTCCTTGGGAGTTGGTTGTCCTTGCACAGTATTTCTGAAAAATGGGGGCTTAGTCCCCTTCTTCCTCTATTCCACCTTACTTTTCATATTGTCTTCTCAATCCTTTTGTAAAGTAGATCTTCCCCTTTATTGATCATAAAGACATTTATCTCACCTTATGGTTTCCTCCAATGTCTTGGGGTCATCATATTGTATCTTGTCATTGATAAATAAGGGAAACCCACTGAGGTACCTATGAATTTTAACTTGCTCATCCTTGATGAATGAGACATATTTCAACAAGTCTAAGAATCTTATTTCATACTCATCTATTGTCATACTCCCAAGCTTGAGTTCAAAGAAATCCTTCATTTTCTTTTCATAGTATCTCTTGGTTAAGTATTTATTTTGAAAATACCTCTTGAACTTCCTCCAAGTAACCATGTTTTCATCAATGTGTTGCACTTGCACGAATTGATCTCACCACATTGATTCTTTTCCTTTTAGCTAATAGATGGCAATTCTCCCTTCTGCCTGCATAGAGTAACTATGCAGCTAGAAGTACTTCCTCATACCCAACAACTAGGTCCCCACATCTTCATCCTTCTTTTGCTCACCGTCAAAGGTAGAAGGCTTGATCTTATTCATTTCTCCCTATAGTTCATCCAACCGAGTCCTTCTCTTATGCTTTTTGATAGAAGATGGACTTGAGCTACTGTGCACTTTCCTAAATGAATGCTTTGGTGAGAAGTGATGATTCCTTTTAGCATTTCTTGTTTTTCTCCTCTCATCATGAAACCTATGACTTCTTGACCTACTTGACTTTGTCTCCTTATCCATTTTCTTTTCTATTCTATCCAATATTTGCATCAACTTGATATTGAAGTCATTTTGTTGCTCCTTGGATTTCATAAGCCTTTCATTATCAACTTTATAGATTTGGACATATTTTTTCAGTCCCTTTATGGTTTCTACCAAGTTTATGTGTGAATCCTTGGATTATGTACCATCAACACCCAAACTGACATAGAAATCCATGAATTCATCATCGTGGTTGTAAGTTCTCTGCGCATATTCCATGTTTTTTGACTTTCTACATTGATTCTATCCCGCTCTAATCGTTGTTAATTCTGCAAAATGTGCAAGGAATAAGATTTGTTAGATGAATTCATCCAACAAATTCATGAAAACTCTGCACCATTTTGTCAGAACCCTTTCTTCTAATGTCTTGGATGATTTTAATGTCCCAATTCAAAAATTTATGGGTGAATAATTGGACTCCTTTGTCCAAAATTTTCCCATCGACTGCTCCCTTACGCAATTCTGAGTCTTGCGCAATATATCATGGTCATTTGGAATTCATTCAAATACCAGTTTACTCTTTCCTTCTTCTTTCTAAAGATCGTGCATGCACTGGTATTCAACATGTACCAATGCGGGATGTTAATATTTAACATATACACCACGTATTAGTAATATGAATGTACCACCAGTTTTTCTCCGCACAACCCAAACTTTTAGTGCGCACACCCATGAACCATTGTTTTCTGTTCATTTCAAGCATCACAACCCACAATGTCAAAATTTAATGTGCACACTTGTGCATTCTTATTTTATGCGCACCATGGTCGCGTTGTAATTCCAAATTTAGTCACTTACCAATTTGAATTTTTCCTTAAATTCATACTCGACCCATGTAGGCTCATTGTTGAAACTGTATCTCTGATACCACTTTTTAACATACCCAACCTCCTAGTTAGGTACCACTCTCTGATACCACTTTGTAACGTACCCAACCTCCTAGTTCGGTACTGCGCTCTGATAACACTTTGTAATGTACCCAACCTCTTAGTTGGGTACCGCACTATGTTACCACTTTGTAACGTACCCAACCTCCTAGCTCAATATCGCGCTCTAATACCAACTTGTAGCGTTAGCCATCTTACTACTGAGTAATGCTACTCCAAAATCTAGTGCACATATTCTACTCTATAACATTGGTCTGCGCATAAATACTTGAAGTAACGCGCTCAACCCCAGGATGGGTCACAACACACAAAATTTCCTCTTCTGACACAACCTATAACAGTGGAAATAACACATTACAACTATGCGCAAAACCACTCTAAGAACCCAACATTACTGTGCGTGTAATCCACTTTGAACATGTGATCACTACTGTGTGCATAACATGCAAATTTTGTTCTCCTTGTGCACGCAGATTGCTTTCCTGCGCACATAAACGAATCCAGCCTCTTGTGCACACAACGTATTTCCCTGCGCACATGACCATTCTAACATTGCCTCAGATACTTATGACCATTATTATAAGGTTAATTTAATAGGAATAACTAATAACAATTGTCATACTCTAGATGTACAACTAGAAATACTAAATATCAACACCACACTTTCATGTGCAAGCAACATTATACAAAATAACAACAATTACTTATATGCAACATCATACAAAAATTAAAATCATATTAAACATAGACAATTAAGCACATAGTAAATTATCCAAGCACATAAAGAACACTTATCTTTTTATAAAGAGTCACCAACTGTGTGAATAACTCAGACGTTCCTCCCAAACATAAACTTTGTTGCTCATAAACTTTCAACAATAGGTCACCCCCGAGTTGGAGATTAAACTCCACCAAGGAAAAGGATTCCTAATGCTAGGCTATGGTCTGATAATCAACATAATTGTTCAATCTAAGGTGCCCACTATTGCAACTAGCCTACAGTCTCTCATTCCCCACATGCCTGTCCCACCCTAGGAAGTTTTCCCCTTCTATTCTCAACAGTCCCTCGACTGCCCCACTTCCCTTCTAGAGATTCAATAACAGGATGGACATGAAGTATCAGATCCCTGTAACTAATGCCCAATGCACCACAAAACAATTCCTAGCAAAACCCTCACTTGGAGAGAATGCTCAAGGGCTTGAAAACCCGCCTCTTTGTCAGCAAATATCTCACCTAGAGAGAATTTTCATAGGTCTAACAACCTACCTCTTTGACCATAAACCATTTTTTCCAAACACAGGGTTATACAATAGCAGTCAGTTCTAGATCCCCCCCTAGAGGAGTGTCGATCTGAATGATCAAGGAATGAGATAAATATTTTTTCTCCCTTGAAATACACTAAGGCCAACAATATAGATTTGATGCCTTAAACTAGACACTTGTCACCTTCATAATTATCTTTAGCCACATGGTGAATTGTTCCCATCCATCGAGAACTTAGGATAAATAATTATCCATAAATTACATGTTTCAAAACTATTAATAAAATATTCCCTTGGACTTAAGTCTCCCCTTTTCCCTTTTGGGTGGAGTTTATCCCCCGTATCTTTTTGTATGATCTGTCTATGCGCAATGACGTGATATTATTAATAACTTGAGTGTGATTACATTTTAGAAGGATAGTCACACTGACCTAATTGCATCCTATCTCACCAGCCCCATAACCACACAGGTTGCTCGACCTCAAATATAT
>SNQJ01S0086804.1:14447-30551 GCA_010110895.2 Picea sitchensis
CATTAAATAAAGAATAATAATTCAACATTCATCCATATTTAAAATTGAATTATTATAATTTAAACATGGTAGGAACTATGTGAGGAAACAAGGAATCACATATTGAATCCCAAATGTGATCCTCAATTGACTTAGAATCACCCCTCCTTTTAAACCCTTAATTCCATCATGCATCTCCCATTCCTTCCTTTGTTGAAATATGTTGAAGTTTGGACTATATTGATCTAACTCTAGATATAATCCAAATGTGAAAGCATCAAACCTTTCAACCTAACATCTCTAGTAGACAACTAGTATAACACCAAGTCAACTAGTATAATAAAGTCAAGGTCCAATGGTAGGTCAGTATAACACAAGGTTTTTTACTAGAAAATACAGGTGTAAATTTTTTTCATAAATTATGGTTGTGGAGTTTACTTCGGTTTTGTCAAAGCACAAATTCCTTACACGAACTTTGGGACACTGAAACCAATCCTATTTTCTATTAATGTGCATGTTGATGGATCTTGTTTAGTAGGGTCATGTGGGTATCTAAATATTTCCTGCATGATTTAGGAAATTAAATTAAAGTCTAGTCGTGTGTGATCAAATAAATAGTCAATTTGATGTTTGACTTTTCTTACTACTGTGTTAAGTAGCCATGAGGGACACTAATTATGTTACTTTATTTTTCATTAGTGATTATTATGGCAATAGTCTCCTAAATATCACTAAAATTGAGAAGATAACAATAGAGGATAATCATGTTTTCTAAAATTATGTCTTAAAATTTTCAAATTTGTAGCATGATATTAATTATGTGTGTGTGTGTGTGTGTTATGGTACACATGTGATTTTTGTTGTATTCATGAGATAGATTAATACACCTTTATAATGTTATGAGATAGAGTAATATACCTTCATAATGTTATGAGGGCCATGTGACCTAATACTAGTGATATATCCACTCATAGTAGAAACATTTTCTAATGAAAACCCATATCATATGGGAGTTTTTATGATAGAAATAACATTTTATCCCTACCTTCTAGTTAACAAAGCTCTTCATAAGTATTGATATTTAATTGAATTTTGATTTAATAGTACTTTTAATGGTATATCAATGTTTTGTAGAGTGATATCCTTCTCCATTCCCAAATGATTTAGCCAAGAATTGGCATCTTTATGCCAACCCCTATTAAGCCATAGGTGGCATTGACTAGAGTTTGAAGAAATCATAGGTAGCATATTTTCTTTCATGTTAGTAGTCTCTTGTGCCTGTACATTAGGTACCTAGTTTTAGTCATTCTCTAAATGGGGAAATAATTAATTATATGAGGATAGGATAGTTTGTATGATATAAGATTATAAATTATAAACACTTTTGAATTTTCTCAGTATTTCTCCATGATTATATAGAAATTCTACAACCCAAATCTTCAAATCCATATATAATATAACAACATTGATGAGTGTCTCAAAAGGGGTTTATTTTTTTCCAAAAGCCAAAATTCATATGATTTACAATTGTTTTCAAGGTCAAAATAGGTTTTCTATCCTTCATTAATCCTTTTCTCAATGCTATAATTTCAATTAAACTTGTGATTAAGGTAAACTCCAAGACATTTATATCAAGAAAATTCTTCTAAGTTGTTATTGGCATGTATCCTAAAGGGTTAGCATATGTAGGTGTCAACTTCCATTAATATTTTATTATATTTTACCTCCCTACGATAATGGCATTAGCCATGTAAGTTTTAAACCTGTGAAGTAAATAAATGCATATAGATGCTTACGCAAAACATAAATTAATCAATGGCTCATACACATAGTACACAGAGATTTATACCGGAAACCCTCAACCGGGGAAAACCTTTCTTACATTCATTATATCGTGAATTTCACCATTCACCATACAATATATACAATGGTTTTAGGTATTCCGTAGATACCAAAACCCTAATCCCTTAATCTAGGATTAATTTAGTAAACCGCTAAAAATAGCAAAAACCGCCCAAGAAAAACAATTTGGGGCGTTTCCCCGAACGTTGCGTGTAACCAGGCGGGGGCATACCTGGCCCCCCCTGGGACTCCCCTAGGAAAGTGCCCGACGCACACAACACAAAGAGAACTACTAGAGGGATCATTAGACGCAGTTATCGATTCTGACACGCCCACACACATACATGCAAAGAATATAACACATACCCAACAAGCCATATGGGATAGAAATGGATAAATACCCTTTTTCCAAGGATTCTTATGAAGCAGAAAGGAGGAATATTTGAAAAAGGTGGTAGGGAAGGTGATAAAAATGCAAGAAAATCAAGAGTGTGGGTTGGCTAATTGGGAGAAGAAATAATTCTTGAAAATTGAAGAGGACCTAAAACTACTTTATTTGTTATTCACATATTAATTTGTTGTGTCATGTTGTTGTTGTTTGTGAAACTTTAGAAATGGAGGGATATGATGTTAGGTTTAATAATCAACAACAAATAAACTCAAAACTATATCAAGCAAGGGAGTTAGGGAGTTTATAGTTTAGAAATCCCTTAGTGGAAATATGGTTCCTTTATGTAACAATTAGGTATAAATCCCTTAGTGGAAATCCCTTAGTTTATAGTAAAAGTAGGTATCTTTATGTATCCCTTAGTGGAAATCCATTAGTTTATAGTAAAATTAAGTCCCTTTATGTATCCTTTAGTTTATAGTAAAATTAGGTTCATTTATGTAACTTTAGCAAACCATAAAATATTTCACAGTTATGTATTTAGTTCAACTATATCCACAACTATCCAACAATTTGTCCTTAAATCTCTCAAGTGATCCAAATATATAAAATAGCATTTGCACAATTCATATGTTATATAATATAACATTATCACAAATATTACATTTTCTCCACCTCATCTTAATTTATATTAGGAATACGAACAACCCTCAAACCCATACCATGTAACATGACAATAAAGGAATTAGTATAAAAATTCAATAACATTTAAACAATGCTAATGGGAAGTTCAAAGAAATGGCATATAATCCATGTTCATGCAATACCTTCACCTCGTCATGATTAAAACATGTTGATGTTATTAGTGGGTGTGTGATATTATGAAGATTAAACTCTTTGTTTTGGGGACTTTAATGCATTGCATTATATGTGGTCTTTGTGGATCCAACCATAGGGACCTTTTAAGGAATCTTAAAGAAATGTTCTAATAAGTTTTTTTAGTGGATCCAACCATAGGGAACTTTTAATGGATCCCCTTGCTTGTTGTTTTTCTAAATTGATTTCCATTGGAAAACCCAACTTTTGATTTCAATGACTTCTATGTGTTGATTTTAATGATTATTATGAAATATTGTGGTTTTATCTTCTGTCCCTTATACCTTTAGTCATCAGTTCATGCCTGAGTAGTCGGCCAAGAGCCAAATCGACGGTTGTCACTTTGGTGTTTAAAGACCTATAGATTCAAATGCCCTACTTTTCTGTGCATGGATGATGAGTGAAGGATAGGAATTTGCCCTGTTGTCTATCCCTTGCTTATCTTTGAGTTGATTGATTCATAGCTGAATGTTTAGTCTTTGTGCCTTCGTATGAACGAGTACCTCTATGGGTTGATTGATTAAATCATTCTCATTACCTAAGTCATAATAATACCCCACATCACTTCTAATCGCCACCATTCTTTGTGGCTTAATTCTTTTGTTCTAGTGATACATGTACACTTAGAAGTTCTCTGGTGTTCGGTTCCCAATTTTGATTTGAAATTATTCTCTATGTATTATTGTTCTATTTGTGTTGATGGTTATGGAGTTAATTATTCAATTCATTAACACACTTTGTATGGTTAGATTATATTTTTCAATTCACATATTAATTAGCATGATATTTGTATTTCTTTTGTTCTTGATCTTAGTCAATCTGAACTTCTACTAGATGATATTATTGATCTTTTACTTATAATATCCTTGTCATTCCTACTAGTAGTGGTTGTGTAGTTTTGTAGATTGGGAACTCAACATGCATGATAATGTGATATCACTATATAAGGCATGCATATATTTCCATTAAAGTAGTTTAGGGTAATTTAAATAATAATTACATGGTTGAGATCCAACCCCATTAGTGATGACCAATTTTTCAATAATCACCTAATTAATGGATCGAACTTGAATAGGTAATGTGAATAATCACCTTAGATTAAGTCAAGGTGTACTCAAAGATTTAAGGGATATTTTATCTTCACACATGTTGATTATTTAGGAATCGTCATTTAGGACGGCTCTGTCATTTAGATAATGAAGCAGTGTATGATCGCTTTTAAAGGATGAGTAGTGCACTTACTTTAATAGACATGTACTGTGTGAGAAAACATGTTGATTGTTGAGTTCTATTTTAGTTCACCCTTGATAACGTTTATGTCTTTGGTAACCTTAAAATAGTTTACCCTTCATGCCTAGACCTCTTACTTAACCTTAGGGCTTCTTGGATGTCATCGAGTCATTTATTGTATTGCGCATCTGTTGAGTGATATCTCCATGCATCTTGTCTACCTGTTGCTTGGGGGCATAGGCACAGTCTTTTTGTCAGTTATTTCGGCCCTTAGCGTGTCAGATTCATCTTGAATCCTTGGTCTAGATAGGTTAGGTAGCACCAGGTTTATCGCTACATATATCACCCGAAGATAGCATGATTCCTGATGAGGGGATCATGGTGCACCCTATTGGATAGCGGTGAACGAAAACTTGGCCGGAGGCGGTGCATTCTGTGTGACTGTTGTCGAGCGTTCTAAGTTTCTTTGGCGCTTGGGTTGAACGCCTTCAGGTGTTTGGTTTGGGCTCCTTGAGGTTCTTGTCCTTGTTCATCAAGGTTGTTGTGTCAGGATGGGGATGTTGTCCCTTAGCTTGTAGGCGTGATCATGTTTGCGTCGGGCGGGTAGTCATTTCTCCTTGTTGTTCTATGCACATTTCACCTAGTTTCTCTTGTGCCAGTGCATGGAGTCATAGTTTCTGGTTGCCTAGATTGCGTGCTTGCGTTCATCGTTAGTGGTGTGGTTAAACTATTGTTGTCATTGCCTTCTTGCCTAAAAAAAAAAAAAAACTTTTCTCTTCGCTTACAGTCGTAATGTTTGGGATCATTACATATGGTATCAGAGAGAGGTTCAACCCTATGACTGTGGATTTCTAGGCTTTCCACTACAATAAAACCATGAGTATTAACCCTTGCATTATTTAAAAACCATAATGTGTCCATGTGGTGAACGCATTTAGATGATTCCTTAGAGGTTCACAACGTAGTGTCATGGAAGGAGGTATGACACCTCCAGAAGTTCTTGCACCCTCGGAGTTGAACCGCCAAGGGGAAGAGCAATTCCTTGGGTTGGATTCACTTTATTTAAGGGATGATGATGGTCTGAAAATGCCCTTCCAAGTAATTTCAAAGGGGGATTGATTCCCATCAGTAATGAGATGAGGCTAGGGAACTTGTACCCCTGAGGGTCCACAGCACGCCCTAGATGGTACCGTTAGCATCCACCGAGAACTCAAGAGAGTTTAAATCTTGAGTCCACGAGTGTTGTGGATGGTTGTCCCATCAAGGCATGATTGTAGAGAAAGGTGTTGTGCTTCACACTTCACTATTGCGACCTCCAACATGAAGGTCCATCTGGTGGTGTTTCAACTAAAGGGGAGCACTCTTCTATGGCGGAAGATGCTCCTGCCACTTTTGAACATGGTCGTCGACAATGTGTCATGGGAACTACTCGAGGAAAGGTTCCAGGAGAGATATCTTTCTAAGGGATTCATTGAGCATCATCTAAATGAGTTTGACGCCTTGCAACAAGTCGGTCACAGGGTGCTCGAATATGAGGCTTGTTTGGAGCTGCTTTGGTATTCTCCGCACCAATTTACCCAGAAAATTAAGGTCAAGAAGTTTGAGTTTGGCCTTATTATTTAGAATTCAGCTTCTACTTTGGGTACTAGGAATACTAGACCGAAGAAAGTGTGTTGGACTGTGGGGAGCCACATTACCAGCATTACTACCCAAAGGAAAGTGTCGGAGCATCTGGATCAACCGGACCCACTACCGTGGGAGTTTTGGGAAAGGCCCATCAGATTCATGCAGTGGTGAATGACCACCAGGTAGAGCACCAATCGAATGTACTTGAGATGTCAGGTTCCATCACTAACCAGAGCCTTAGACTTGATATATCTCGGTGCTACCAAGAGTTTCATCTCTGGTGCAGTGCTAAAAAGGATTAAGGTTAAGGAAATCAAACAGTTTGAGTTTATCTTTGTAGTGATGGCTTCAAGAGCCAAACAGAAGGTTGGAGGAAAGGTTACAGGATATACCCTTAACCTGGGAGAGTTTGTCATCAAGGCCAACCTGTACGTCATGATCTTAGGATCTTATGACGCCGTAATCAATATGGATTTGTTGGAATCGCATGAAGCGATACTCAACTGTAATATGAAACGGTTGAGCTTGGTTGATGATGAGGGGCAAGGAAGCGTGATTGTAGGATGGAACAAGGGAGTTTTCATAAAGTTCATCTCTTCCTTGCAGCTACGGAAGAGCATGCGCAAGAGATGTAAGATTTATGCTATCCTTGCATTAAACGAGAAGGGAGTAGTGGAAGGTCTAGAACAGCTTCCTGTGGTGAGAGAGTTTGTGGATGTCTTCCCAAAGGAGTTACCTGGGATGCCACCAGAGAGGGAATTGAAGTTTACTATAGACCTAAAATCAAGTACTGAACCGATAGCTAGAATCCCTTATCGCATGTCGACCCCGGAGTTACAAGAGTTGCGAATGCAACTAAAGGAATTGTTGGACTTGGGACTGACATGTCCAAGTGTGTCACTGTGGGGTGAGCCTATTATTTTCATACAAAAGAAGGATGGATTGTGGAGGCTCTGCATTGATTATAGTCAATTAAACAAGGCAACGATCAAGAATCAGTATCCATTGTCGAGGATAGATGATCTATTTCATTAAATGAAGGGTGCGACAGTGTTCTCAAATATCGGTTTGTGATCAGGGTATCCCCAGTTACAGATCAAGGAGGATGATGTCCCTAAGAATGCCTTTAAGACTAGGTTGGGACATTACGAGTTTACTATTTTACCATTTGGACTGACAAATGCCCCAGGGGTATTTATGAGTTTGATGAACGAGTTGTTCTGCAAGTACTTGGACAAGTTAGTCCAAGTATTCATTGACAATATTTTGATTTACTCTCGAGCGATGAAGGAGCATGACTAGCACTTGCGCTTGGTAATACAGTGTCTGCAAGAGAAAAAATTATATGGGAAGTTTTCCAAATGCTCCTTCTATCAATCGAGGATTCACTACTTAGGGCATGTCATATTTGGGGAAGGTATCACCATGGATCCAACAAATGTCGAGGCCATTATGGAATGGCCTGCACCGATGAATCTCCCAGAAGTGCGTAGCTTCATGGGTTTAGCAGGATACTATCGATGGTTCATTAAGGGATTTTCAAAGAAGCAAATCCGATCATGAAATTGCAGAAGAATTTGGGAGGCTCAAAGAGTTGTTTACATCAGCACCGATACTAAAGGTCCTTGACATGGATGCATACTTCTTGGTATGCATTGACGCATCCAAGGAAATCTTAGGCGGAGTCTTGATGCAAGGTGGTCGAGTGATCGCTTACATCTCTAGGAAAATGAGAAGGTATGAGGAAAACTATACGACACATGATTTAGAGTTGTTAGCCATTGTATATGCCTTGAATGTTTGGAGACACTACCTTGTTGGACGAAAATTTGAACTAAAAATTGACCATTGTGGACTACAACGCATATTTACGCAAAGTAACCTAAACGCGCGACAACGGTGTTGGTTGGAGTTTCTTTGCGAGTGTGATTTCGAGATTTCTTACATAAAAGGAATAGTGAACTGAGAAGCAGATGCATTAGGTCAGAGACCTTGCACCTTTTCATTGTTGCTTCTTCCAACAAATCTACGCGAAAAGATTCTAACTTTAAAGCTCAACGATGACTGGTACAAGAGGTCAAGGATTTTATCGAACAAAACACAATGATGGTACCAATATTTGAAGGACTTACATTTGACGATGATGGATTATGGAGATTTAAAAATCAAATTTACGTATCATCGAACAATGAGTTGAGGAGTTTGATCCTAAATGAGGCTCACAGAGCGGTGTACATGGATCGCCTAGGGGTCATGAAGAGGAGGGCAGACCTTAAACCATTATTCTTCTAGGAGGGAATGAAGGTAAACATAGTCAACTATGTGGCCAGATGTCTAGAATGTTAGCAGGTAAAAGATGAACATAGACACCCAACAGAATTACTACAGCCGCACGCTATTCTAGAATCAAAATGGGAGGTTATTTCGATGGGTTTTATTGTTGGAATGCCACTGACGGCAAGGAGACACGACTTGATTTTTGTGGTAGTCGACACTTTGAAAAAGAGTGCTCATTTTATTCCTTTGAGTATGATGTATCAGGCACCTGAAATAGCTATAGTTTTCATCAGTGAGATTGTGAGGCTGCATGGCATGCCTAAGAGGATTATATTCGATCGGGGATCGGTGTTTACTGGATGATTTTGGACTAGTTTCCAAGTGGCCTTGGGAACCCAACTTAACTTTAGTACTGTCTATCACCCAGATACTGATAGGTAGACAGAATGAACGAACCAAAACTTGGAGGACATGTTGTTCTTATACACGATGGACCAACAAAAGCATTGGGAAGAATTCTTGCCATTGGTAGAATTCACTTATAACAATAGTTACCAAAGCACCATTAAGTTGGCGCCTTTAGAGTTTCTTTATGGGTGACCGTGTTGGACGCCTTTGAGTTCGGATTAGCTTGAGGATAGGGTCTAGGTGGGACCAGAAGCAATCCAAGAATTGGAAGATTAAATGCAAACTTTAAGACAAAGTATCAAGGAAGCGCGGGATCGACAGAAGAGTAATGACGATGCGCATCGTGTCAACCGTAGTTACGATGTGGCGATCGAGTATTTTTTCGGTTGAAACTGCATAAGAGTTTGATCAAGTTTGAAAAAAGGGGCTAAACTATCTCCTAGGTTCGTGGGATCCTTCGCGATTGTGGAAAAGAGAGGTTTGTGGCCTAATGACTAGCCTTGCATGATTCTTGAGGCATATGCACGATGTCTTTCATGTCTCTGTTTGAGACATTATGATTAGTGATCCTACACATGTTTTGACTTGAGCACCTTGCGGGTGTCAGTTAAGGGTGCATTCATGGCTTAGTCGATCTACATCCTGGATCATCATGTTCAGTGGCTACAACATCGAATAGTAGATCAGGTCAAGGTCTAGTGGGACAACTATAGTCCACACTTAGTGACCTGGGAGGACGGATATGATATGCGCCAGCAGTTTCCATTTTTGTTTGATAGATAGACTTATGATACTGTGTTACACATTATTTCGGCACTTATGTACTGTGAAACTTCAGGACGAAGTTTAGACCAAGAGGGGGTGTATATAACATCCTGCTCTCGTGTGCACTGATCTAACTTATTCTTTGAGGACACTTGCTTGCAAGTGATCCTGATTATTATACTATTAAGAATTTGATTATGATTATGAGGCGTTATGGGTTGATGACATGTTGTTTTGTTGCATTGACATAGACAGGTGCTATTGACTCTATTTTACTGAGTGTGCAGGATTTTGGACCTTGAGTATGCAGAGGCATCAATGGAACCCTTGGACTCTGGATTGAGTCGAGGAGTGAACTATTGGGGTTTAATTGTTTTATATGTGATACCAGTGCATCTAATTAGATGATATGATTATGGATATATTTCTGACATGATTCATTGATGATGTAGGTTAACGATAGCTTGCCAACCAAACTCACATGTGGAGTAGAGGGGTCACACACGACTACCAGAGATGTTGAGGGAGAGGTGTGGACAACAACCCTGCCATAGCCTACTAGCACTCCCGTTGTGGCTCAAACTGTAGGTTAATGATTACCTAGCTCGAGAGGACCCATGATGTTGTGAGGGCAGACTACGAAAGTTGCTCACAATGATTCTAAGGGGTGCGCAATAATGCAGGGGACTTATTCCTTAAAGGCCCTTAGTCTCCCACAAGACCACCTGACGGAGTATTGACTCTAGGGGTTTTTAATGTCTACCAAGTCAGTCAAGAGGTGAGTGGCACCCTTCGAGCCCATGGTGCATCCTGAAGGGAACATCGTGCAATAAAAATGGAAAGAGGCGAGTGGCACCCTTGGAGCACGTAGTGTGTCCTGAAGGGCACGTCGCGCAAGAGAAACAGATTGAGTCGAGTGGCACCCTTATAGAACCTAGTGCGTTGTGAAGGGCACGTCGCGTTGTTAAATAATAAATGAATAAACCTAGATGGCCTTAGGACAAATAACGTGATAAGAAAAATTTAAAACAATTCTCCCTAATAAAATGTTACCCAACCTCGAGAATTAAAATCTAGGTCTAGGGAAAACTCGCAGTAAAAGAAAAATATGTTTGTAAAAATAAAAATAAAATTTAAATAAATAAAAATGATAATCATCATTAATCATGTGTCGAGAAGGGGGTGAGTAATTCTTTTAATTTATAAAAATGTTTTGGGGGATAATTGTTTTGTCACTTATACTAATTAAAATTTATTAATTAAAAAGGAAAAAGGGAAAAAGTTTGTTTCTACACCTGCCAAATTGAGTTTTAAATAAAAAGAGAAAGGGGGGAATCTAAAATAATTAGGAAACTAGGAAAAAGTGGGAAACATAAAAAGAAAGGGGAAACCCATGGAAAAAGAAAAAATTCTAATTTAGTAAGGTATCTAGCATTTAAGAACTTTCTAAATTAAACTCAACTAGTAAATTAATAAGGGGGAAAGTCATTAAAACCTGCAAGGGAATATGGGAACACCTAGGAGCGATTCTAGGAATGATTTTAGAGGGTGAGGGAAATAGGGGTAATTATTTAATTAATGAAATTAATTTATGGAGGAATGAAGGGGATGGGTGACACATGTATGGGGAAGATTTTTATGAATTAAATTATTAAACATTAAATTAAATGGAATTTTGGGAAAGTAAAGGACTTTGAAACTCTATATAATGGAGGGAGGAGAAGGATGATGGATCTCTTCTATTATGCATAATGTTACACTACATAAATTTATACTTGACTGAATTAGCTTGTGGGAGTTGGGATACCCAGCTTGGTGAGGAGTGGTAGCTCGGCCTTGCGAGGCGAACTCAGAGCTAGTTGATTCTCTGGTTAGTGTGTGTGGCCCCTTTGCAGCTTGAGGGATAAGGGGGAAGAAGAGTACCCCTAGTGTTCGCTAGGATGTACCGGTGAAGTCTCATCGGTCAGCAAGTGGGAGCTGCACGGAGTGCACGGAACAACAACTCAGAGCGATCTACTTGGGATACGGTACGCTTCATTATTCCTCCATGGTATATTGTTAGTATGAATTATTCTTTTATTTCTATATGTTTAATTGGGTAAAGAAAATGATTGTCTTAGCATTCTAGTCGATGACTGAAATTCCCCCTTAGCCTTTAGCTAAATGTTGATTTTCTATGGCCTTCGATCCCTACATGTCTTGACCGTCCTGTGGTTTATTGATTGTGAAGATTGCAACTTACTTTTTCCTTCGTCCCTAGCTCTTCAATCCACGCCTGAGTAGTTGGCTAGGAGCCTAATCTACGGTCGTTGCTTCGGCGTTAATATACCTATGGATATCAACGCCTTGCTTTTATGTGTGTGGATGATGAGTAAAGGATGTTGTAACATCCCGCTTTGGCACACTAAGCGAACTTATTATTTGAGGACACTTGTTCACAAGTGATCTGGATTATTATGCTATTAAAACTTTAGATTTTGATTATGAGGTGTTATGGGTTGATGACATGTTGTTTTACTGCATTGACATAGACGAGTGTTATTGACTCAGTTTACTGAGTGTGCAAGATTTTGGACTTCAAAGATGCAGAGGCATCGATGGAACCCCTTGGACTCTGGATCGAGTCAGGGATTGCACCATTGGGGTTTGATTGTTTTACTGTGATATTAGTGCATATGATTAGATGATATGATATGGATATGTTCTGACATGATTTGTTGATGATGCAGGATGATGATAGCTTGTCGACCAGACTCACATGTGGAGTAAAGGGGTGACGCACGACTACCAGAGATGTTGAGGGAGAGGTGTGGACAACATCCCTTCCACAGCCTACTAGCACTCCTTCCATGGCTCGAACTGTAGGTTTACGTTTACCTATTTCGAGAGGACCCACGATGCCATGAGGGCAGACTACGACAGTCTCTCACGATGATTCTAAGAGGGGCACAATAAGGCGGGGGCCTTATTCCTTAGAGGCCCTTAGTCTCCCACAAGTTCACCTAGAGAAGTATTGACTCCAAAGGTTATTGATGTCTACCAAGTCAGTCAAGAGGCAAGTGGCACCCTTGGAGCACGTAATGCGTCCTAAAGGGAAAGTTGCACAAGGGAAACATATTAAGGTGAGTGGCACCCTTGGAGCACGTAGTGCGTCCTGGAGGGCACGTCACGCATGGTAAGCATATTAAGGTGAGTGGCACCCTTGGAGCACCTAGTGCGTCCTGAAGGGCATATCACTTTGTTGATGATAGAGGAATGAACCTAGATGGACTTAGGACGAATAACGTGTTAAGTATTTTTAAAAACAAATTACCTAATTAAATGTCTCCCAGTACAAAAATTTAAGGTCTAAGTCTAGATTACACTAGTGGTAAAATTCTGTCTATCTATAAAATAATAATAATAATAATAAAAATAAAAATAAAAACAACATAAATAATAATTATGATCTTCATTAAATATTGTAACATGAAGGGAGTAAGAAATTAATTTATTCATAAAAATAAAAATAAACTGTTGAAATAAAATTTAAAAAGGGAATTAACTGTTTTATTATTTTTGATAATTTAAATTATATTAATTAAAAGATAAAAGGAGAAAAGGGTTAAAGTCCACACCTTCCTTTTTGAGTTCTAATTAAAAAGGGGAAAGAGGGAAAATCTAAAATTTTAGGAAACTAGGAAAAGAGGTAAACACAGAAAGGGAAAAAGGGGAACATAAGGGAAAAAGTGAAAGGTCAAACTTAGTAAAGCATCTACCATTTAAGAGATTTCTAATTTAAATTGAACTAGAAATTTAATAAAAGGGAAAGTTATTAAAACCTGTAAGAGAATTTGGGGACACCTAGGAGTGATTCTAGGAGTAACTCTAGGTGGGTGAGGGAAATAAAGATAATTAATTAATTAAAGAAGTTAATTTATGGAGAAATGAAGGGGATGGGTGACACTTGTATGAGGTGGAATTTTTAGGAATTTAATTATAAAAACTTAACTAAAGAGAATTTTTGGAAAGAAGGAACCACGAAACTCTAATAATGAAGGGAGGTGATGGGGTTGGAGGATCTTCTGTTTGCATAATGTTACGCTGCAGAAATATCTACTTGACTGACTTAACTTGTGGGAGTTGGGATACCCATCTCAGTGAGGAGTGGTAGCTCAACCTTATGAGGCGAGATGGCAGCTAGACGAAATATCTGGATAGTGAGTGTGTGGCCCCTTTGCGACTCAGGGGGCTAAGGGGGAAGAAGAGTACCCCTAGCATTGGCTGGGAGGTATCGGTGAAGTCTTGTCGGTCGGCAGGCGAGAGTTGCATGGAGCGTGTGGGACCTCATTCAGAGCGGGCGATTAGGCAACGATACGCTTTCTTCATTTGTATGATAAATAGTTTTAGAACCCTTGCTTGAATCTGCATTTTTACCTGGGTAAGTGACTGATTGTCTAGATAGTTTTCTGAAATTTTCTTAGCCTAGCTCAATGATAGATTGACTCCCATGGCTTCCTTTCCCGCACATCTTAACCACCTTGCTATGTGGATTGTGACCTTCGCGGTTGTTTAGCCTTTGTCCCTAACTCACCAGTCCTCACCTGAGCAATCAGCCAAGAGCCTGATCTACCGTCGTCGCCTTAGCGTTAAAAGACATATGGATCTCAACGCCCTGCTTTTCTATGCGAGGATGATGAAGTGAAGGATGAACCTATCTACCATCTACCTCTGTTGTTTTCCTTTCATCTTGCGCCCTCTAGCAAAAGTACCTCCGTGTATGGAATTCTTGCGTCATGTTGGTTTTCCCTACGATCATTTCAATGGCTTATCCCATTGGACCCTTTCGTTCCCTTCCTATTGTCTGTGTTAGATTGTTATCCTGGTAATGTAAGGATTTAATTTCAGCCTGCAATTTTATTGATATCCTGGTAATGAAAAGATTTAATCGCACTCTGCATTTTTTTTTACACATTGGTATCCTAGAACGTAACGGAATTTAGTCTCAATCTGCATTTTTGGGCATCCTATAAATAAAAAGGAAAAAAAAAAAGAGAGGACAAAAACATTTTAACTTCTAAACCTGTGTTTTATTTTGGTACCCTGGGATTAGATAATGTTGGTATCTTTTCAGCCTGCGTGGTGTTGATATCCTGTTAGGGACAACGATTAAATTCTTGTCTGCATTTGGTTTGCATTGATTGTATTCACCATTCTTACTGTCATAGATTTCATTCCCTGCTAATACTGATTTCTCTGCCAATGATTTTATTGCCCAGTTTTCGACCACGAATTAATTGTCACGGATTCTATTGCACAATTTTTGTTTTATATTTTTACATGACTTAAACGTGGACGTTTGACCTTTAAAAGATTGACTGAGATTGTTGTGTTTGCCTACGATTTATGGCTTGCGATTTGGGTGATGGCCTGCGATTTTCCTCCATCGTAAGGTAGAGAGTAGATATAGATCTCTACCCATTTTTTTTTGCCTACAATTTTTGTTAAAACACAGCCATATCCGGCTTGACTGGACAATGGTTAATCCTTCCTTAGACAGCGTGTTGATCATAGATTGAAAGTGAGTGTAATAGTTGAATGACCATGATTTGTACCCCCCTTTTATTTGCGTTGATTCTCAGGTTTCCTGCCGTACCCACGTCTGGTTGTATTACCTTTCCTTGCATCCGAAAAATCCATTTATCCCCACCACAATTTGCTTAGTAATTGATGACAACAAGGCGATTTCTTGGACATTTCTCTACAACGATTCTTCCTATTTAAGTTGACTGTGTCATTGCCTTGGGGACCTCATGTTTCCTTCATTTGATGCTTGTATTTTTCCAGCCATTCACCCCCCCGAGATCGTCTTTAATGGTGGGCTGTGTTGTAGTTGATTGGCCATGAGTTCCTAATTGTTGACTATGCCCTTAACCTATAATGACCTCAGTTCTGGACATCCAACTAAATTCTTCGGCATTTATGCCCTGAGTATTTACCTTTACCTGGCAGTGGATATTATTAACGGTGTATGACAGTAATACCTAATTTGGAACGTAGCCTTAGTCTCTTGTCAAATTTATGGCTTTATTGCATTTACCCCTCTCAGTCGATTCCTTTAATGTTTGCAGACATCTGACATTTTGTTACGTTTAGTAAAGTGTAGGGGCCATATAAATTAAACATCAATTTATTACATAAACTAAGGCAGTAACTTCATAATAATAACTTCATTAACCTAAATTTAACAATGAATAATAAATTTAATAACAGTTTAAAAACAATGCAAAATCTTAAATACCTGAACCTGATGCTAATAGCCCTCTGTTGTCCAAATGCCTTCTTAACCGTTGTTGCACCGTAAAACACTACCCAAAACCTAGTTCCTCCCTGCCAACTAGGTAACTTCCTAGCTCCAGGATATCAACGGATATCCTGGCCCCCGTGCCCAAAACCCCCAGCAACCTCGGTGCACTGATACAATCCTACTCCATAATTTCACTTCTCTCTGCAAATCCAGAGCTCCCCAAAATTCATCCCACAACCTCCCGTCAACCTCCTTCCCTTCCTTATCCCTCCTTCACCGACTTCCCCCCGCCTCATTTACTCCCTACCTAACTCATTTATTACCTCTTATCCTTTCCCGTTAATGCCCCTTATCCCCTTTATTTAATATCTTATCCTCCCGCAATTAATAAGTTATCCCTTGTTGTGTACGTAACCTTTCAATTTAA
>SNQJ01S0086805.1:0-33907 GCA_010110895.2 Picea sitchensis
GCATAGTCGTCAACCATCAACATCTGTGGTTGAATCCAGTCAAAGAAAGTATCATCATACTTGATGATCGGTCCTGCTACGTGCCGGGCCATAAGCCGACACCATCTCAACATCCTTGGATTCCTAGGAGCCGGTAAATTCCACTCAACTTACAGTCTCAATAATGGAAACCTCTCAAGGAAGAAGGACACTAACAAAGATCCGTACCCAAATTTCTTCAAGTCGCCTCGTTTGCATTTGGTCAACTGCTTTTTTACACTACGAAGCACAGCATCTGCCCAGTTGAACACTCGAGGTTCAGTACACTCAATAGCATACTGGAAGTAACTTTGTAATGCCATGTGAAGAGTAGAACTCCCATCCATCCGAGCTATGGTGAATAGGATAGTACGGAGGATCAAATCTCGTACCCCCCAAATAGCTATTTTTCCTTTCTTTCTCTCTGCCTCGGGGACACAGTGTAAACGACAGTACTCACTCATGGGCAGCCCACCACCTCTGCCACCAGTCAAACTCACATAGTGCCCATGCCATGACAGTCCAGTCAAAAAGTAAATTTCCTCAATATCTAAGGACAATGTGTGGACCCCCACATGAAATACCTGCTGATTAGGGTCCCACATACGCACCAAGTACTCTAACAACCTGACTTGGGCCCTCATGCCTGGGATACGAAAGTACTTCAGGAGGCCATAGTTTCTCAATGCAGCAATAGTAGGTGGATGATTTCTGGCAATTGCATTGTCTTCTTCGTGCTCCCTTTCGCGCCATTCAAGAACCATTTTGATAGCCAATTACCTACATAGGAAGCACAAAGAGAAGATTAGTAACTCTATTCATCAATTGGTTCTCTTTTCATTGGGTAAATATTTAAAAAATATTTGAGCTTTGCGGTTCTCACAAGTTCCCTTTGTGCACAGTGCGAGAACCTCGCAGGCTGCTCAAGGGTCACTTGCGAGAATCACCCATTCTCGCAGGTCCTGTGTAGCCCACTTGCGAGAATGGTGGAGAGCAAGTAGGGCTCATAAAATCAACTTAAAAAATAATTTTTAACCAATGAAAATGCAAATTTAAACCATGAAAGAGGAGAAGACAAAGAGCCTACCTTACTGTCGTTGACGGCTCGATGAATGGACACTCGTAACTCCCACAATCTAATGCCAAACTTTGAGGGTAAAAGAGGGGTTTTTGATCTCAAATAGTGGAAAAGTAAAAATGATATGGTAAAAAGAGTTTTTACTCCTTTTTATTTACTTTTACTATGTCATTTGGTTTTTTATTATTATTTATCTATTAAACCCTAATCCCTAATGTCCTATTGATTGTGACTTTTGCAGGCATAATGATTTCGAGGTTCCTATACAATGATGCAGACATATTTTTTCTTTGTCATCGCGTTTTTTGATTGTTTTTTTATGTTTTTTGTATAAAACCTCGAGCGTGGTTTTTTTCCGTTCTTGCGCTCAAAAATACATGAGAACGCGATCGAGCATAATTTTACCACTTTTTCGGGCTCAACAAGGTTATACAAAAAAGGAACCCCCCTAGAGCCTCCTTTAAGATCTTTTCAGACTCTCTAAACATGAAAAGATCGTCGAGCGACCTTGCTATTTTCATGCTCGATAAAGTATCTGAAGTAAGCATCTAGTGAGCAATAATTTATCTCTTTTTCAGTCTCATCCAGACTATTTTACAAAAAAGAAACTAAGAGAGTTCTCTTTTAAGTGTTTTTCCAATCTCTATAATCATGAAAAACCTTCGAGTTTTCTATCTTTGGACTCGTTAAACAAACATTGACAGACCCGTAATGGGACTAAACCACTCCTTCTTAGGGTTCGTTAAACATACTCCGAAGGATAAGCTTATATCAACAAGCATATGTTATCCTCCTCAAGCTTGTGTAAAAATAAAGAGGTACTCGCAAGAAATGGTGGGGGAAAATTTGGGAAAGAGATATGTTTTCATCTTCGTATTGATTGGCAGTAAGTGTCGCTCTTGAACATGACACCCCTTATTAATCATTTGAAGCCGGTTTGGGAAATCCATTTGCCTCTCATTCGATTTGCTACAAGGTCATTCCCTGTGTCGTCTTTGAGTCAATGCTACCAAATCATTGGTTGTGTCATTCATATGTTCAAGAGAAGTCCATCTAAAACCTTTATTGAGTCGGTCATCTACAGTTGTCCATTCTCTCTGTGTCGACCTTCCCTATGCCCGATTCAATTTGTATAATACTCTGTTTCACCTACAAAATCTGTTACTCATTTCGTGTCATTGATGGGGGATACATCAAGGCCCTCCTGTGACGAGTTTTGTTTCGTCGACTTCAGCTCATTATCTGGAATCAAGAATTAGAAATTATTTGGTACCTTGGAGCTTGCATGCCTCAATGGTAGGTTTCCTCGCTTTCGACATGGGTTTACATCATTGACTCCTGATTGAAATATTCCATCGGATGTTTGACTTCAACTCATTTCATTCACACTCGATGGATTGTACTAGAGTACCTTGGGAATCATTGACATCAATGGTGATTTCCCTCACACTTGTTAACGGTTTCATCAATGACCGGTAATCAAGTGGTTTCTGCCATGTTAAAATTCAACACATGTAATCACATGGTTAGATTCGTACTTTGGGAGACGAATTTGAAGACCCTGGATATCATCTCTTTTGTCTAGGTTGCGATGGAGTATGTATAATCCGTGACACATAGATCCACTGTGTATGTCTCGTGGCTATGTCGTCTCAATTTGAAATTTCTCGCATAGATCCACAGTGTATTTCTGGTGGCTATGCTATATTTTGACGGCATGGATCCACAGTGTATGATTGGTGGCCATGACCTATGTCTACAATGTCATCTGTATATGATCTGATTATGGGAATGCCTACCTTAGAATTGGTATATATGATATTCTGCAGATGCTTGGGTGTTTGCAGGTTTCCGATTAGATGTGCTCTTGGTTTCCGACACACACATGCAACTTACAAAGTCTTTCGGCTGTCACTGGTTTCAACCTCAGACTTTGGGGGGCATTCTGTTACCCATGATTTTGGTTATCATGATGATGTATTGATCACGGTGTACTCAGGCTCTTCATAATAACTTTCTCCTGAGAAAAGTTACTTTCATCTCTTCCCAGAAAACTTATTTTTGAAGAAGGTTCGCAGGCTGCTAATATATTTGGGTGCGAAAATGACCCATTCTCGCAGGCTGCTTTAAGCCAGGGTGCGAACTTCTCAGACTGTGTTGAATAGCTAGGGTGAGAACTCTTCCTAAAGCATGGAAAAAGATGAATTCTCGATGTTTCTAGAAGGGAATCTTCTAGAAGGATGGGTTGGCATTCAAATGGTTATCCTTGTACTGGATTCCCTGATATTTTGGGATCATTCTTATCCAAGTAACTAATTCATTCTCTCCTATATATTGAGGTAATTCTCATGGAAAAGGTTAAGAAAGATTCATTGGAGAATTGGTGAAAGAATTGTCTGAAGGAATTAGCTTGAATAGTAGCTTGGAGACTCTAGTAAGTTTATCAAGAGGATTTGATCTTCTTCATACAAAGATTGATCAAGTGTCTGTGTTGGATCCAAGAGCCATTGAAAGGAATCTTGCAACATCAAGGCAATCAGGTTGTAATATTTACTTTCAATCAATATGATACAGTGGCATGTCCCTTTCCCATAAAGCTATTCTCACTTTAATGTGTAATTCCTTGATCATACACATAAGTTGACTGAAGCAATCTTGTTTCCCTTCACGCTCGCTAAACTAAAATTTGAAGGCATTTTTGTCCGTTGGTAGTTTACCCCTTTTTCAGTCTAGATGGTCAACTGTACGAACAAAGGTATTTCTCTAGGAGCCTCGGTTCTCTAGAAGAATATTCTCAGGTATAATTTTAACCCTTTTTCGAGCCTAAGGGACTAAACTTACAAAAAAGGAACCCCCATGGAGCCCATAGTTAATATCTTTTCAGACTCCCTAAAATTGAAAAGATGGTCGAGTGACCTTGTTCCTTCACACTCGTTAAAATGGTCCAGAAGAACATCCCATATAGAGTCCATAGTTAAGATCTTTTTAGACTCCTTAAAAATGAAAAGATTGTCGAGTGATATTGTCTTTGTCACACTCATTAAAATGATTTTGAATAGACATATTTTCGGTGCTAGTTTACCCCTTTTTTGAACCGACTAGACTACCTTCAAAAAAGGTATCTCACTGGAGTCTCGTTTTACGTTTTTTCAGATTCTCTAAAAATGAAAAAAACGCCGATCTTACCTTCTCTAGGATCTTTAAACTTACATCGAAGGACATTATCATTGTGTCTTGTTAAGCACACTTTCATTCCTGTGCCTTTGGCCTAATGCCGGCTCCATGCTACTCTCAACTGAACCATCTAAAGCATGCCTTATACACAAGCCTTGTAGCACTTTGCCTCTACATCTTGACACCTTGACCCATGGAGGGATTTTCCCAAGTGTCCTTTTCCCACACATGTCTCCTTTCTATGAGCATCAGTATGTTCCTTGAGCTTGGAACTAGTATGTTTGTGACACTTGTTCCTCCTTTGTAACGTGGCATTCTTTTATTCTTTTTCAATGTTCCAAAAAATATTGAAAAAGACAAAAAAAATCAAATATACCCCAAAAAGAGGAAGGGAAAAGTATTTTCTTTTTGTTGGCAACACAATGAGTCACCCTTGGAAAAAGAACATCCTTTTGTTTTCTCGTCAAGCACTGAGATTTAATATGACCTTAGGAAGTTGTTCTCGCTACATTAAGTTGTGTCCTCCTCCATTTGGAAATCCATCCAAACATATGGAGAGTTTTCGTTGCCTCCTGCATCGTGAAATTATGTCAATATCATGTTGTCGAAGTGTCATCATCAGTCGTGTTCTTGTCTAAGGGAAGTTCTACTAAGCTTGAGTCAGCCCTTCTGTATTTTGTCTCTTGTCCTCATGCCTGGCCATCCCATAAGCCCAATCTAGTATTTGTTCGAAATCAATGAAGCCTTCATCCTGATCATCAAGATCCTCTAGTCTGTTCCTGACAAGCCATCGAAGACCTCTGGGTAGTGAAGTTGTAAACTCATATTACACTCCTATCAGAGTTGAGAATATTTTGAATTTGATGCTCGAGCTCTGAAGACCTCAACTCTAGCCATCATGAAACATTTGCTTCTTGAAGATGGATACTATACATGTATATTTTTTTTTATTTTGATATGTAAATCCACTACGTATTTCTCACGAATACACTTTATATAGTTATATGAAATGGATCTATTGTGTATTAGATTGGTAGCCATGATTTTATTTTCATTCTGAGAATGGGTATGCCCGCCTCGATAAGACAATTATTGTTTTTACATATGGCACCTCCCGAACTCTAGTCCTTGGGCTCATTCATTTCATACGTTGGTGAATATTGGTAATGTATTTTGGCCATCATATTCTATTATGACCTCACACATTAGGGGGCATCTGTTATAACCTTGATTTTCACCAGACATACATACCTGGCATTAGGCCATCTCACTGGCCATTCTTGCGAAGCCAACATTGAACAACTCTTCTAAAAAACCACCCTTTTGAAGGCACACACACTCTGCTCCACTACTGCATGTGTATGCATGTTGGCTGACCCATTACAACCCGTGTATACTAACACAAGCACAAAAAATTAAAAAGTTGCTGACGGAATACAGATTTTCGGATAATTGCCTAAACCGTTTGACCACCCATAACTGGTCATTCAAATGGATAACTACCCTCTTTGAGCCTATAAAAGAAAAGGTAGGGGTCTTATTTGGGAAGATAAAAGTAAGAGAAAAGAAACTCTACCCTTTTGTGTATTCCCCTTGCCCCAATATCTTGCAACCACCTTGTGTTTTTACTAAAGAGAAGGAGAATTTGTGGAATTAGTTGGTGCATAGTTCAAGAGGAGCCCAGGACCAGATTCGAGGAGTAGTGGCTGATCTCACCATTGTAAGTTACTTTTGTGAGGTTAATAAAAAGAAGTACTTTTCTCGTCCCACCATATGAGGTGTTCAATATTAAGTTTTTTTATTATATTTTGTTAGATTATCTAACCCATTAGTTCGTATATAAGATGCATGTTTGGAGTTCTTTGTTTGTTTGTTTATGAATGCAGGTTGTCTTTGGGAGGAAGCTTACAGTCAAGGAACAACCAAACGGCAAAAGGATCGACATCAAACATGTATGTTAAGGTAGAGTGAATTCATCCTCTTACCCTTGTATTTATGTATGAATGTGGGGTATATGTTGGGATGATGGTAAAAAGTAGGAGACTTTATATGGTCATTTTTTGCATGCATTATAGAACCCTTAGTGTTTTTTCATAGGGGGATTTCACACTCACATCACATGCAGCAAAACACATGATACTATTATAAGAATCACAGACATGCACTAAAATACATCATTTACTCACTAAGCATGAAAATAATACTTATCTCTTAATTTGTAGTGCACTGACTCTATGTAGACCTTCCACAAACTTCACAGCCTTAGACCATGCTGGTCATCACTCTCAAGAGTGGGTAACCCCTGAGTTGGGTCTAAGATCCACCAGGTAAGGGATTCCTAGGCTAGGAAAGAACAAAAGGAAGTTGCACCAGTTTATAGGAAGGATTTCCTCCAAGGATCCACTTACTCCCACCGCTCATAGACTCTCATTCTCCACATGCTTGTCCCACCCCTGGAGTATACACCTTCACTGTCACACAATCCATTGGTTTCTCCACCTCCCTTCTAGGGATTCAACAATATGTCAAACATGAATTCTCATAGCTCTGTATCTACTACTCGACTCCCTCTAGGAGAACTCACTTCCCCAACAAACTATCTCACCTAGAGAGATTTTCTCATAGGCCTGACAACCTACTTCTTCAATCCATGGTCCTAACATACTGCTTCTTCAATCCATCTCCTCAACACATGGGAAAAGGGGGGTGATGGAAACAATAGAAAATGGATGTGGGGCACAGTAATGAAAGAACAAAACACCGAAAACTGCAGGGTACAAGTTCAACAAGGATGTCAGTTTTGGGTCATTCTAGAGGTTTGGTATGGTCAAGGGTTCAACAATGGTGTTCTAATTTTTTTTTACTGCTTTCTTGCTAGCATCATGTATGACTATAAGGAATGGAAAAATACCTCAAAACAGGTTGGTTGTGGAGCCTGATTATCTTGTTGATTCAGAGGTCTTTGCTTTCAGCCGTGTTTATACCCCATGAAGACTCTACACCCCAAAAGAATGTACACTCCTCCACGTGGGGGAGTGTAGAGGGGGGTTACCCCCTCTATGGGGTCCAAGGGAAAGAGGACCCCCAATGGGGGTTCGGGGGCAAAGCCCTCGAAGGAAAATTTTCCTTGTAACTGTATATTGTAATTTCATTGTAAATTTGGATCGTTCATTATAAGGTCACAGATCTAACAATAGAAGTTATGTTAGAGTTTTTTTCCCTAGAAGGAAACCCTCTTTTATGAGGGAAATATATTTTGGCTATGTATCATTGAGAATATTGTATTTTGAGATAGGATATTGTGAGAGAAAGAAGAGGAAGTTACAGTTAGTTTGTTGTAGGTTGTATCCTTCATTTGTTGAATAATAATAAAGGAAGTACCTAACAATTTCTCTAGTGGTCATATCCCACACTGGGTGAACCATGTATATCTATGTCTCTATTGTATTGTGTATCTTCTGTATTTTATTTCCACATTTGTTTTATTTTATTGCTCTGTGATCTTGTTTTTTCAACAAAACAGTGAAAATCCCCACATATATTTTCATCTTCTTGCGATGACACATGGCACTCATGAAGCGTGTTCCCCGCCATTTGAAAGTCATTACCCTTCCCCAAAGGAACTTAGGATAAATTCATATCATCCTCACAACATTTAGAATATTAATATATATTATTCTTTGAGATTTAATCTCTTAATATTAGCCCCTTTTTCCAACCTCTCACCCCCCTCCCTTACACAACCTATTAGAGCCTAGTCCCCCATACTCTTTCATCATGGTCAGTATACCTATAGTGATTCTCTTATATTAATTATTTGAATATTTATATATACAAAACAGGCTCTTGGCCTTAGCATCCTAGGCTCTTTGGCCCAACTATCACATAAGCCTCCTAGCTTATCATTACTTGGCTCACCAGCCTATGAAACATGTTTACAATTCATGATTAAAAATTAGGGGCTCAACCTTGGGGTATTAGACCTATACAGTAACTGATCCTAAAAATACAAATAATTATCCAGTTTATGTTGTTGATCAAGATTTAGGAAATTTTATTTTATCCATAGATGGTGATTTTCAAGAATGTACAGAAAAAGAAAATACAAAAACAGAACTTGCAAAGAAAAATGTAAATATTAGAGATGGGATGTGGAAAATATTCTTCGATGGTGCTTCATCTTGGGAAGGACTAGGAGATGGAGTACTGTTTTTGGCACCAAGTGATAAATATTACATCCATTTTTCTTATAGATTGCACTGGGACATCAATTACACAAATAATGTATGTGAATACGAAGCTTTAATTTTAGGATTAGAAGCTACTAGAAAATTAAAAATTCAACATTTGATATTTTATTGGGATGTTGAACTTATTGTTAAACAAATCAAACAACAATATCAAGATAAATATACAAGAATGAGGTCATATAGAAATTGTGCATGGGATCTGATAGAAAACTTTTTCTTATCATTCAACATTCCTATTATTCCCATATTTCACAATCAACAAGAAAACTCTTTAGCTAAATATGAAACAAACTTCATACCACCTACTATTCTAAAATTGAAGTATCACATTGACATGAGACATAAACCTTCAATTCCAAATAATGTTCATTATTGGAAAAATTTTGAAGATGATGAAAAAATAAACCAATTTCTAGAAATGATAGATGAATTTTATGAGACACACATAGATCACAAAAATAAAAATGATCCAATTTGGATTATGCAAGAAGAAGAAAACCCAGAAAAGTTCAAAGACAAAATTGCAAATCATAGAATTTTGTTACTCAAGAATAATCAAATTCCCAATGGTCTTATTCTATTAGAGAGATTGTTTGACCAAAATGATATACCTTTAAAATCTACCGTGCAGCCTCAGCTTGAAGAGGTTGAATATTGTAATGTGGGATCAAATGAAAATCCAAAAATTGTCAAAATGTCTAAATATCTTCCAAGTGGTCTAAAGAGTAAATATGTTGAATTACTCAAAGAATATAAAGATGTTTTTGCATGGTCTTATGAAGACTTTAAAACTAATGATACTTCTTTTATCGAGCATAAGATTCCATTAAAACCAAGTATTAATCATTTTAAGAAAAATATTAGATAGATAAATCCAATTTTCTTGCTGATAATAGAAATGGAGGTCAAAAATCGTCTTGATGGAAAAATCATCGTACCTCTCAGATACTCTGAATGGATAGCCAATATGGTCCCCGTTAGAAAGAAGAAAGGAGAAATAAGATTGTGTGTTGATTTTAGAAATCTGAATCAGTATTCTTTAAAAGACAATTACCCCCTCGCTAAAATGGATCATGTTCTAGAAAAGGTAGTGGGGGAAAATAAGATTTCAATGATTGATGGGTTTTAAGGGTATTATCAAATAGTTGTCCATGAAAATGATAGAGAAACAACTGTGGCCACTACTCCATGGGGAACCTTTATCTATGACTAAATGCCTTTTGGATTGATGATTGCATGTGAAAATTTTGAAAGAGCAATAGATATAACGTTTTTTGGTAAAAAAAATAAATTAGTTGTTATTTATCTACATGATCTAACAATCTTTTCTAACTATGATACATAACACTTCATACATCTGAGACAAACATTCAAAAAGTGCATAAAATTTGTTTTGTCTTTAAACCCTAGGAAATATCATTTTACGATGCAAGAGGGTAAGCTAATATAGCGTATTATATCAAAATATGGAATCAAAGTAGATCCAAAAAGAGTTGAAGATATTGATCAGATAAATATTCCTAGAAATAAAAAAGAAATTCAATCATTTTTAGGAAAAAACTAATTTCTTGAGGAGATTTATTCCCAATTTTGTTGAAATTATCAAATGGATCACAGATATGTTGAAGAAGGATAATGAGGTGAAATGTACCATGGAAGCGAAGAAATCCTTCGAATGAGTCAAAAAATCTATAGGAGAAGCATCGATACTAGTAAGTCCTAATTACACAAAGGATTTTTTAATCTTCTCCTTTGCATCTGAATATTCTATTGCAGCAGTGCTCCTTCAAAAAAATGAAGAAGGATTAGAACACCATATTTCCTTTTTAAGAAAAAGACTTAGAGATGTAGAGTTAAAATGTGACATTTTAGAGAAGAAGGCTTATGCTATGGTAAAGGCACTCAAATATTTCTAGAGATGTGTTTTACATAAAAATAAAAAATTGCATATGTACCAACTAGCACAATCAAAGACATCCTGATTCAACCAGATAGTGGTGGAAGAAGGGGAAAATGGTTAGCAAAAAATCAAGAATAATATTTAGAAGTTAAACCAACCAAACTGATAAAAGGTCAAGGTCTAGAAAAATTAATGGATGAATCAAATTTCATAGATCTAGGAATAAACCATTTCAAGTCTGACAATTCTCTTCCAGACATTAAAGAAATTGATGATCAAGAGCCAACAATTCAGATTGATGATAAATTTTCTTCCTCTTCTGGGTACAATAATATTGTTTCCTATGTTATTAATCTTCAATTTTCCTACTAACATGTCTCCTTCCAAGGAAAGAAACTTAAAATTACAGGAAATTATATTGCATTATCAATGCTAAGTTATACTAGAAGGATCCTTTGGGTTTTGCGTTATGTAATCTTACAAAATCTAAAATAGAAGGCGTCATTGATGAGTTTCATAAAGTATTATGTGGAGGACATCATGCATGAAGAGAAACAATTTATAAAATTTTAAGGGCAGACTATTAGTGGCAAAAATTATTCAATGATGTAAATGCAAGGCTCAAAGCTTGCAATTCATGCCAACTGTTTGTTGGGAAGAAAAATCTTACTGCCTTACCTTTAATTCCTATCAAAGCTAAAGCTCCTTTCCAACAATGGGGGTTGTATTTTATCGGAGATATTCATCCAAAATCAGGTGCCCAACATAGATGGATTTTAACTGCTATTGATTATTTTACCAAATCGGTTGAAGCTATTCCAAATCGAAATGCTACAAGTTAAGTAGTGATAATATTTTTGGAAGAGAAAATCCTTGCAAGATTTGGTTGTCCGAGGAAAATAGTCACAGATAATGCACAAGCTTTAAAATCTATTGCTATGATAAATGTTTGTCAAAAATATAATATAATTTTGGTCCATTCTACAACTTATTATCCTTAGGGAAATGGGCTGACAGAATCGTCTAATAAAATCTTGATGACAATAATTAAGAAAATTGTAATGGAAAAAAATAAAGCTTGGCATATACATTTAAAATATTCTCTATGGGAAAACATAATTGACACCAAACAATATATAGTTATGTCTCCTTTCCAATTATTGTATGGCGGAGATGTTATTCTTCCTATTAATCTCGCTCTTCCTGTGATGAAACTCTGGCAAGATACGAATGAAGAACCAAATGATCTGACAAGAAGAATAAATCAAATAATTGAATTCCAGCAAAATAGGAGAGAAGTGGATGATAAGATCTAGAAATATCAAGACAATATGAAAGCCATATTTGATAAGAAATCTAAAGACATAGAGTTTCTTCCTAGATATTTAATATTGAAGTGGAAAGCCAGGAAAGAAGATGTTGGGAAACATGCCAAATTTGATCATCTCTAGTTTAGACCTTTCAAAATTCCATCTGAAGGGAGAAAGACATTCTCTATTGAAAATTTAAATGGAGAAATTCTTGAGGCCCCTATCAATGGGCGGTTTTTAAAACATTTCATTCAATAGTTTACCTTTTAGTTTTCATTGTATATACCATCAGTTATGTATGCATGTAGAATCCCTTAGCAGAAAGAGATTTTGTTGTAGGCTCTAAGTTTGGTAGAAAACCCGGCCACTGGCGATGGTCGAGAGAAGAATCTACCCCCTACAGATTTGGCAAGAAAACTAGTGATAAACACCTGCTCAGAAGGAAGAAAGGAGAGACCTTTCGTGCCTCCTTTCCTTTTAACATTTGAATTCTTCAATAGGAATCTTCACAATTGTCTAGTAGATTACAAAGCATTTTATAATGTGATGCCCTTGGTCATTTGTAATAAACTAGGTGTTGTCCCTCTCAAAAGCGATAAGCATGTTATACAACTAGACATAACCTAGGTCAAGGTTATGGGGGTACTCAAAGATGTGATTATCAGGATAGCGACACACCCTAGTTTCATGCAGGTGATTGATATCATTGTAGTAGATATCCTTGAGGCATATGCGCTATTATTGAGCCAATATTGGTACGAAAAGATGAATGGATACTTTAGTACTAACTAGGTAGACCTTTGGCTACCACTGAAAGGATACAAGAACATGATCTGAATTAATAGGGAGAGATATCTGAAGCATATGATCACCAATCTGGAATCCCCTAATGAACCAGCCTCCATGGATTTTCCCATATTGGGTAATTATTCTTGTGACTCCTACTTCAGGAACTTCCCTCCACTCATATCCAATGTTCCACTTACCCAAAAATCCAAGCTTCCTTTCCAAGAGAAATGACCGATGTCGACAGAAGATTCTCTCTTTTGTCAAAATCCCATACCAGATCAGGTGGAAGGAAAGGGTGGACAACATAAAATCAACAATGGTGAAGGAAGGAATGATTTTCATTCATGTATTTGGACCCTCTATTTTTATGGATTGAAGTCACAAGAAGGGTCAAGAGTGGGGTTCATTCTAATCGACCCAAGGGGTAGGCGTTATTTCTTGTCTTGTAGGCTATAATTTGAGTGCACCAACAACACTGTCGAGTATGAAGCCCTAGTGCAAGGGTTAAAGAAAGCCATAGATATTAATGTCAAATAATTAAAGGTTTTCAGAGACTCAGAAATCATAATTAGACAAATAAGAAACATGATACACTGCAATTTTCCCCACCTTAATAATTACCAGTAGGAGGTGCATAGGTTAATAGAATGCTTTGGATTTTTCAACATTACCACAATCCCTAGGGAAAAGAATACCCTTGCCAATTCCCTAGCCACAGTCGCTTCTAGGCTATCTCCTTTAGAAGATTATGAGGCCTCCTGATTCACTGTAGAATTGCTCTACAATCCATCAGTACCTAATAACATTTCTAATTGGAAATTCTTCGATGGAGATGAACAGATCATAAGTGTTTTGACCAATCAGGACAATTTCAAAGATCTCGCTATTGATGATGAAGTTTTCCAAGAGAAATCAATGGAAAGGGGTCCTATGGAATACTAACATACGGATAGATAAAAGGCCCATACAATCCTAAAATGGGTAGCTAATCTAGAAGATTTGTTTTATCTAAAGGAACGATTCAAAGGTCCTAAAAGAGAAAAGACTGGCAGCTCTTGTCCCCTCCATGAAATTGTGAATCTTCGGACCCCAGAGAACCCAAGGAATGTAAACCTCGACAAAAATATATATAAGGAAGAAATAAAGGCCTACCTCAAGTTGTTTAGACAATACCAAGATGTTTTCGCATGGTCCTATAAGGAGTTGAAAACATATGATACTCGTATTATTCAGCACACCATCACGTTGAAACCTGAAGTCAAGCCTTTCCAACAAAAGCTCAGGAAATATAACCCTTCATTAGGATCTCTCATGTACCAGGAATTAAGGAAACTCCTAGATGCAAAGACAATTTTCCAGGCTAGGCACTCTGCCTAGGTAGAAAATCTCGTTCTAATGAGGAAAAAATGGGAGAAATCCGATTGTGCGTAGACTTTCAGAACCTCAATAAAGCTTCGAGGGAGGAAAATTATCCCATCAAGCCGATGGAACAACTCCTGCAGACCGTGTCTGGCTCAGATATTTTTTCTTTGCTCGATGGTTTCTCAGGATACAATCAAGTGTTGGTTTCGGAAGAAGACCAATTGAAAACCACCGTCCGAACCAAATGGGGAACCTTCACTTATAAACGCATGCCCTTCGGCTTAATTAACACAGGAGCAACCTTCTAGAGGGCCATGGACATGGCATTCTGAGGGCTTATAAACAAGTGTGTAGTAGTATATTTAGATGACATGACGGTGTATTCGAAGGATGGGAGGGAGCACATCCAACACTTGACTTGGATTTTTGAAAGATGCAGGAAATATGGTATATCGTTAAATCCTAAGAAAACTATCTTTAGAGTTGAAGAAGGGAATATTTTGGGTCATATTATATCTCAAGCAGGGATTCTCATAGACCTTGAAAGGATTAAGGCCATAACACAACTTTCGTTACCTCATTACAAGAAATCCATGCAATCGTTCTTCGGGCAAATCAATTTCGTGAGGAAGTTCACTCTTGACTTCATCGAAATTATCAAACCCTTACAAAA
The DNA here is from genome assembly GCA_010110895.2 of Picea sitchensis. Lineage (NCBI taxonomy): Eukaryota > Viridiplantae > Streptophyta > Pinopsida > Pinales > Pinaceae > Picea > Picea sitchensis. The sequence continues at coordinate 14,555 of SNQJ01S0086805.1, forward strand.
GATGATTCGCAATGATGTCGAATTTAAGTGGGATGTTAAATGAAAAACTGATTTCAACAAAATCAAAGTTGCCATATCCTGGGCTCTGGTGTTGTGAAGCCCCGATTTCAATAGAGGCTTTAATCTGTATACCTTCACTTCTGACCAATCACTGGTTGCAGTTTTAACTCAAAAGGATGATGAAAACAACGAATCCCCAGTATCATTTATGATCATTAACCTTCAAGGAGATGGAGCTCAACTATTCTTCCATAAACAAGTAGGCCTACGTAGTCTATAATGGAGTAAATCATTTCAAGCCCTACATCCTCAAGAATCACATTAAGGTGATTGTACCACACCCTGCAGTTCAATCTCTATTCACCCAACAAGAAATGGGAGAAAGAAGAGGGAACTAGATGGAAATAGTCCAAGAATTTGATCTAGACATAAAAACTTCCAAGATGGTAAAAGGACAAGGTCTATGCAAGCTCGCAGCCGAAGCCCAGGATCAAGTAAAGGAAGACCCTGGATGGGATAATGAAATAGCTCTATGGTGTGGAGAAGTAACATACATCCCCCCAGGATGAGATTCCTGGTACAAGGACTTGGCTTACCTACTACATCATGGAACTTGTCCCAAAATCCTCAACTCAAGAGAGAGAAGAGACCTCAAGTTAAAGTATACAGAATATCGTCTTATAAATTCGGTGCTTTTATGGATCAACTATGACGGGGTATTATTGAGGTGCCTCAAACGTGAAGACACCGATAAGGTGCTAAAGGAACTTCATGATGGCCCCATCGGAGGCCATTTTTCTAGAAATACCACTACTCATAAGATTCTGAGGGTTGACTACTACTGGCCCACCTTGTTCAAAGACGCACATACTTACGCTAGAAACTGTAAGACTTGTCAAATAAGCGCTGGAAAGGATCAAAGGGCAGCAGTCCCACTTCAACCTATGACTGTTTCAAGGCCCTTTGAGAAGTGGGGGTTAGATATCATAGGCAAAATTACACCCAAATCTTCTAAGATGCACCAGTACATTCTTACTACCACCGACTATTTCACAAAATGGGCAGAGGCCATCCCTTTGACTCATGTAAATGAGAAGGTAGTGATCGAATTCATATAACAACAAATAATCACAAGGTTTGGTCTCCCCTCTTTTCTGGTATTTGATAATGCAGATTACTTCTCCTCTACACTATTGACAGAATTTGCTCTGGACAAAGGAATCATAATCAAGTACTCTGCAAATTATTACCCTCAAGGAAACGGTGTGGCGGAGTCGACTAACAAAAATCTAGTAAGGATATTAAAGAAGACAGTTACATATAACCAAATAAATTGGCATAATCAACTTCATAATGCCCTATGGGCCGATAGGGTCACACCCAAAGAATACATAGGAAACTCCCCATACTTTCTGGTCTATGGGCAAGAAGCCATCCTCCCAAATGGGCTCTATCTGGCATCTCTTCAATTGGCCCAAGATTCCAACGAGGAACCCTCATCGGCCATGTAATGAAGAATCAATACTCTACTCATGCTTGAAGAAGAGAGAGAGAAGGCTAATTCAAAATTCCTATCTCACCAACAGATATTGAAACGATGGTTCGATAAGCATAAGGCCAAAGAAAAGAGTTTTGAGGTGGGAGACTTGGTACTAAAATGGGACAGAGCGAATGAACCAAAAGGGAAGAATTCTAAGTTTCAAAACCTGTGGCTTGGACCGTTCTAGGTCGCTAAAAACATAGGGGTAGGTACTTATCTTTTGCAGAACTTGGAGGGAGAACCTGACACCCTCCCAATAAATGGTCAGGCCCTAAAATATTATTTCCAATAATAAAAAAAAATAAAAATAAAATAAATAATAATAATAATAATAATAATAATGAATAAATATAAAAAAAAATGAGGACATGAGTTAAGGTTATTGAAGGAAGAATAGAGATTATACATTCTCCCAGTGAATCGCCATTTGTTGAGCTCTCAACACACCCTAAAAATGTCTCTGCCAAACTCTACTTCTTGGGTACCACTTATTGTTTAATTCAAAACAATGTTGTTTCTGCTTATGTTTGTTATCTACAATTTCTCCTTGATTATTTAAAAGTTTCCTTGAACATGTCAAAACCATCACAACTTAAAGGGAGTAACATTTGACTAAAGAATCAAACACTAAGTCGTTTCACCTAATGCATCCAAATTTTGACACCTGGAAGAATCAGAGGTGAAAGAAAATCGTCCTAGAAAACTAACGACACCGATCACTGGTTTTCTTCAGCATCAGTAAACGAGGAGTTGTTCTTTTGTGATAAGCATTGCACAAGAAAGTTGTCAATGACCGATTTCATTCAGCATCGGTGAAATGAAAAAGGAAGTAGTCGTTTGCGGGGAAAGGGAGGAATCACCGATGACCGATCCCGTAAAAACATTTCGGCATCGACGAATTTCAAGAAGCTATCCCAAGGGAAATGATGTGATAAGTTCATCCCCAGTTACTGACTTCTGATATCTAATTGGCATCGGTGATTCCTAGGCTGGGATAGGAAGCACGGAACTGAAAGAAGGTTACCACCTCTATTGGCACTCGTGAGTCTAGTCACCTATCTTTATCCACCACATGTCACATTATAACCATCCGATGAAAGAAATCGGTGTCGACAATTTTTCTTTTGTAAGGAGTATCAAAAAAGAATCCCGTAGCTCTGCGCTGATCCCCAACTTCCCCTTTCAGAAAATGACACACTAGGACATTTTAGCTCTAAGATACGCTAGATACGATGCACTTAATTGATTGATTAATTCCAATATCATGCATTAGTCTCTGATTCATGCACAAATCCCAATGACCATTTTAACCTATAGATACAATGCATCTCCCTCCATGCCTCTGCTGTCAACCTATGTAAAATTGATTACAAAGAATTGGAGGTAAGTAGTTTAAATTTCGTCCCATTACCTATATTAACAAATTGATGCGACTGGTAAGTTCTCTCTCATTATATTACCCTAAATTATTATGAGCCAGAGAATTCTGCATGCAAAGAGGTCCAAAACATCTAGAGGAGTGAGACGAATGACCCAGAGAAGGCTTCCAAGCTATCGTGAGTATTAAGCAATAGAGTTTAGAAAGCATACAGGTATGTACCAGTCTGCTTTTGATTTCATTTCACATATAATTTAAGATCGAATATTATTCTATGTGCCGACCCTAATTGAGTGTCTTCGGTTATAGGAATGATGCCTCTAAAGAAACCCACCACTAGAAAATCTCCTAGAGTCCCAAAGTTGCAAGAATCAGAAGAAGAAGAAGGCTCCTCCACAACCATTGCAAGAAAATTGGAATTCATTTCCAAGCTAGCACCGATCATTAAGGCGATCACCAAAGAAGCCTTCGCTCAACCCCCGACCTTTGGGGACACAGAGGTGAACATTGGGACCAAGAAAACATTCCTGTGATGGGAAGACTTGTTCAAGGAAATAAAGCACGAAGAATTCCCCGAGTATGCCCCACATAGAGATCTTGACACGAGGAAGCTGGATGATGAGGTCTTCATCAACATCCACAAGTCTTACCTACACATGGTGGCAAGAAGGACTCCAATATTCCCTTGAATTGAAATTTTAAAATGGCTCATTGATCACAGTGATGCAAAAAAGTGTGTAATTAATGATGATAATGGTCAAATCGTCGGGGTCTTCCTCCCAGTAGAAGTCCAAAAGTATTACAAGATCAGGGAGTCAGATGAACGTTTGAACAACGATTTTGTTGTGAAGTTTTATCAGAAGCATGACACCAGCAAAATCATGGCATCTTGGTGGAGAGAAGACAAAAAATTCACCAACCGAAACTTCGGCTAGTACCCAATGACCAACCTCAGACAAACTTATATCTATCTAATGGCTCTCCTTTGCCAGTTGAATGGAGAAAAATATTGCTCTAGGTTTTTTGAGGCATAGATGCCTTTGGATTATACTGTCGCCATCTCCAGAACAAGCTTCAAATGGGGCACGATCATCTCCAAACAGCTTAGCACCTGCATTCTACAGGCTCAGCAACCAAAGGAAGGAGAAACTTTTGCCTTCTACATGGTGTATTATCTATTGGACGTCATTTTTGAAAGAAATGTCTTCGCAGGAATGAACTTGAGATGGCACACTTCCGAGCTCCCGGTCCATGTCTATTTTGGAATCTTCTGGGAGAATAGGTATAAAATATCCTACTCTCTCATTTGCAACCAATTTATCACACCTATTAATTTCTTACTATTCAAAAAGGAGTTCCCAAGGCTGTATTATGCAGCCAAAGAAGTTATATTGAAAGTTGGTCACTGGTACTTAGACGAGCGCGAAACCTACATTAGGTTTTTCGGCACCACAGGAGCACCAAATTTTCTACCTATGTATGTCCCTGACTAACTAGTACTAGGGGAAATATCTTACCAAACTATCTTGTAGGGGTATGCCACTTTGGTGAAGGATAAGAACTAGGAATTCATACCTATGGGTTTCATATCGGCTTCTACTAGGTTAAAGACACCGTGCAAGCCAAGAAAGAGGGATTAATTCAATTGGAATTTTGGTTCTAGATAGGATTTTTTCTCAAGAATGATCCCAAGGGTCTGGTCTCGAAACATGAATCACAAGTATTGTCCTGTTGGCTTTATGCCCATGACCGGTTTGAGGATGAAATATTCACTGAAAACGCTCAAGATTTGGATGAGGTGGTGGCAAGAATGGCTGACCCAAAAATAACCAAGTTCAAGGCCATGATTTTGGATGAGAAAGCGACATCCTTGGATGAAAGAGTGCAAAGAGTGGAAGAAATTCTCAGGACTATGGAAGAAAGGGTAGCATTCAAATTGGCCAAAACAATGGAAGATCCCCAGGAAGCCCCTGTATAGAACTGGAATTTTCTTGGAACTCCAGGTGCAAGGGAAAGAGGGACACTATTGCCCCAACATGCTCAACAAATAATGGATCTGACGTCAAATTATCTGGCCCTCTTATCAAGCATTTCGACCAGTAACCTAGACGAGAGTCCAGCAGGGGTAGGCGGCTCCGATCTCACAGACCCTGGTAACATCAACAGGTCAGATGACCTTGAATCGACACTGCCTCCAGCCAATTCACTAGCAGGCGTGATGACTCAATCAAATATGAGTCGGGTGTCGGTCAAAACTAGTGTGCCTAACCCTTTTTCCGAGTTCATAGATATATACAGTGATGATGATAGTCTAGAGGCATCTCAGAAAACCTCTGTGCATGTAGAAGAATAGAAGGTAGCCGAGGAAAAAACACCTCTTGTTCTGGATGTTCAGATTCAAGCGGACACACGAGAAGAAAAAGGAGCTGAAAGTAGCTTAGACACATAAACACCTGATGCACCAAAGACACGAGCAGGTAGTCCCAAGGACAAGTTAGAATTGGACGTGTCAAAAGAAAGATCCCCACAGAAGGACATTGGTGATACCACGGCTAGAATACAGGCAAGTATTGAGCTCACTCCTGAGACATTCATTCCACTTGATACTTAGGTCCTCGATAAACATCAGGAAGAGGTTAGGCCTTCAGAGCAAAAAAAGGAGGTTCAAGAATCTAATCTTGAACAAATATATACCACCGGCAGCTTGGGAAACACGCTCACATGGGGTGACCAATAGATACCAAAGCTGATACATGAAGTGGTAGACATCTATGCGATCTCCTATGATCAAAAGAGGAAGGCCATCGTGCAAAGGACTACTAAGAAGAGGAATATTATTGTGGACTGTTCTATTTTGGTTACCATAAAGGAAAGCTTGATCAACATAGAATATGCTCACACATCTGAACTAATAGGCATGGGAAGAGCCCTCTCTGATGCTACCTAGGATAGGGCCAGGACGGATGAAAGAGAACTAGCAGATACTCTGAAGGAACTGGAACACTTGCGCCATATTGTTGAGTATAATAAAGGTGCCACACAGACTGCGACATATTTGAAGAGTGAGTTTTCAGGAGTTTACAACGAGTACAATAAAGAAAGAACCCTGTTAATGGAAAATATAATTGAATTCCAGGAGGACACTCTCATGGATCTTGCAGCATGCAAGGAGATGGAACAATGGCATGAAAGAGAGCAACAAGCGGTGGAAAGGCTCGAATACATTGAGGCAGTCCAACAAGGTCCATAAAAGGAAGAACATGGCATTCGAGTGTTAAGTAAAAATAACCTCGACTGCATAAAGAGATCTGCAGAATATTGGACTAAGATGTCTTAGGATCCACATCGAGATATCCAAGAACAATATGCCAAGTGTCAAAAGCAATAGGATAAAATTAATAAAGTAATGAAAGATATCAAGCTCCCGGAGTTCGACAACCCCAGTGAGTTTATCAACATAAGAAATGTGCTCAAGATGTATGTCGAACAAGACTCCCTATGGGCCGAAGAGTGCGCGAAGGTAGATGATGCAAGGCCAGGACAGGTGCGACAATTCACATAACACCTGATTAGAGATAAAACCATGTTACAACAACTGAATTCCACCTTGATAAAATACCGAGTGCATGTAATGGACATCAGAGGGATATATTCAGCCCCAATGGAACATCACATATTCTCGTGGGCCCATACTTGTGAAGAACGCTTTATCAGATGGTCCGATTATGAAAGAATCCACCCTTTTCAAGAAACGACTCGGGTGGATTGTTGAAAGACTGTCAAATGATGACACCACGTGGAGATTTTTGATTAACTCAAATTGAATGTTACCATTAATTACTATTAATACTTTATATTATAAATAGGAACATTGACCGATGGTCTAAGGGTCGATGGTTTGTTTCAAGAATTGTTTTCTTTCTAGTTGTTAAGAATTATTTTGGAGCTACTATGAATGAAGAAGTCCTTCTGGACTAGAGACAAAGTTGTTTTCATCATATGCATGTGTAATTGAGCCTGGAGAAGAACTATTTCCTATTCAGTTCTTGAGAAGATGTAACAAGTAAGAGATATCAAATATATTGTCAAGTTATCTGGTGCAATTGCTTTGTTGTTCTATTTTCTAATGATGGAAATGATGAATTGTTGTGTGGATATATGATGAAGGATTATGGCAGATGAATTATTTTGATTTCTATTGATCTTATCATATAAATGTTTTCTTCTAATAATTAGTAATCTCAAACAGTAATTGGATGCCCACATGGTTAATGTATTATTACTAGGCCTGTGGTATAGGATTATCATTTGCATGTTTGAATAGTGGGTTATCCCAAGCTCAGCCTCTTTTGCAGTAGTTATATTTTCTTTCATTTTGTTTCTTGGATAGTTTAGGTTAAAATTTGATCTAGTGATCGAGTGCTCACACGGTTAAAGTTTTATTACTAGGCCCGTGGTAAGAGATCATTGTCTGCATGTTGGAGTGAGGGTTATACTAAGCCTGGCCTTTCCTAGTCTTTAGACTTACTTATCACTGTGTGGTAAAGTTGGTTTATACCGGCTTTTTCTCTCATTTATCCTAACTAAAGAGAAAATACCAAAAGAGAAAATCTCGACTGAAGGAGATGACTCCACAAGAAAACATAAAGCCCATCGATTAAATTGGCTGGATCGCGAGATGTGGAGAACCATTCCAATCACAAATGTTGCAGAGTCTAATTGGGCCTCAGTCGCAGGTTTGGTTCCTACTGTTGAGTTAAGGAGTTTAAGACCCATCAATAGGTACCACTCCCTAAGTGTCATAAAGTGTCATATATGTGTCTCATATACCTTGACGCCATGGAATAACCTATGTCGCAATCCCTAGTCAATGTGGAGGAGGGATATATAACATGAATGCCAAAATATCATGTACACATGAATTATTATTAATATTCATGAAAAAGAAGTAATTAAGTGTGAGAATCCACCTCACATTTGGTTTCCTATTTTTTGTGGAAGGTGGAGGATATCATGGATGGTTGAAATATTTCCTCCTTAAAATCCTTGAGTGATATTTCCTCCCTAAAATCCTTAACAAATATTTTCTCCCTAAATATCTTAGAGATCCATTTTTTAGTGGATTTGATGAGAGTTCCTCTCCATGGTGGTTAAGCCTCCAAATACTATATAATGAGGGGTTTCCATGGAGGAGTATGGCATGAAAGATTTTAGAGATACCAAACTTATGATCTCATGAGAAGTGGAGATTTTAGGATATCAAACATATGATTTGGGAGCTTTGTAAAAGGGCTAGACGAGGAGGACTTGGAGAGGATGTTGCAACTTCATAAATGGTTTGTAAGTATCTCTTTTGAGTTCTCATTAATACATGTGCTTGACCTGTTTCCTTCAATTTTGTGTACATTTGCATGGACTTGTCTCTTTGGATAAATATAGATTTAAACTAATCATGGTAGAATAGGAATTGTTGGGCTCTAAAGATGTCCTAAAAACAACCTTAGTTTAACATTAATTTATCAACCCAAGGATTCGTCTTCTTTTTCAAGAATATCAACAAAGTCTATGCAAATAGCTTGTAGAGGCTAAAATCACATAGTTAAAGAAAATATGAGTTTATCAACAATCAAGTTCCTCACACATCCATTAATTTTATAAAGCTAAGATCTTATTGAACAGGATTGAATTCTAATCTATAATGTGTTATGAATTGAAATCATGAATTGAATTGCTGAATTGATCTATTTGAGAGACAAGAATCAAATATGATATTAAAGGCATGAATTGATCTAATTAAGAGACGAGAATTGAATCTATGAAAATAAGATGATCTATTGATGACTATCTAATCTACTAGAAAGAAATAATTGAATACTGTAAATTGAGAAAGAACAGTAATTGAACAACAAATGCTAACTAAGTAAAAGGAACAACAAAATCTAGTTAAGCAAAAGAAACAACAAATGATAATTTAATGGAAAGGAACAACAATTTCTAATTTAATTGAAAGGGATAGCAAATGTGAGAATGAGAGGAACTGTCAAGCAGTAAACTACAACAAATAAAATCTAGAATAGAAATCGACAACATTCAAATGAAAGCATCTATCTTTTGCAATCAAACAGTATCAAAGCATTAACACTCTTATGCATTATCTTAACTATTATAAAAAGGATTTAAAGTTCGGAACATAAATCAAACGGATAAGATACAGATTGAGACAGTAACTCCTTCAGACTGGGCCCTTGGTCCTCAGAAGCAGTGATGCTAGAAACTCAGTATATGAAAATGATAAAAACATTCAAAACCTTTATTCATTCCATAACTAATACCATATTTACAAAAACTATTTGCGTAGAGCAATTCTGAGTTATGAATGCTTGGATAAAATTCTTAGATGATCCTTTCCAGGATTCACTACCCTTTATACATTAAAAATTATGGGTAAATTAATTTATCCTGAGGATCGAGAGATCCTCAGGATCGCTATTAATATTTATGAAGTTTACAAAATAGAGAACTAATCTCCAAACATATTTATGCTCCATATCTTTAGCCTCTAATAGCTTACGCATCTTCAAAATCTCTTCCGCTATCGTGAGTTTACCAAAATTTACCCATTCCTATAAAAAAATCAAACAATTACAACCATATTTTATAATTTATGAACTTCAACTCAATAATAGTTCTAGAAGACATCTTAATCATTTCCTATCCTATTTTATTCCTAAGTATCAAAAAAGTTAGTCAATGTGATATCATAAATCATGGAAATGAGGGGAATATTTGTACCTTTTCATAACCCAACATACCCCCCTCGCTTACCTTCTTGCATGTCCTCATGCAAGCTAATTTCTTGCATGTAAAGCAGTGATGTTGTAAGGAGGAAAGGTTGGTTCACCAGGTGCCTTGTACGCATTCTTACTTCTGAGTTCTCTAAAAGAAACGTCTTCCCTTTTTTTATTAATTTGATAATATCTTTGGTAATCCTCTGGAGGAAACCAGATAAGAGGGAGATTATATATACAACCAATCCATGCAGGTCCTTCCTCCTAGATCATTCTAGCATATCATTCTATTTTGAAGGTGGTTGCAAAGAAGTTCTTGAAACCGAAGGGCTCTCTAATATTTACTTCAACCGAGGAAACATCCCACCTTAACTTGGAGCCAACAAGAGCTTCTTATTTGAGTTCCCTAAAACATTCTATGCATGATCATATAAATTGTTGATGAATAGGACTTAAAGAGCTTCTCACCCCTTCCATTTTCATGATTTTCCTATGTCGCATGATAGCTAGAAAATATTTTGGTGGTTCTCCCCTGATCCAGAGATCTAACCGAGTTTCTCTCTTCATGAAAGTTTTTGTGGGTCATAGCCCACCTGCCTTGATATTTAGTGAAGGATAGGAATGCTTGAAATTGGATGTCCCCAATAAAAAGACCAGGATTATCTCTTCTTTTGTCTTCCAAAATGAAATTATGGAAGTATAGCTCACACAGGAAATACTGTACTTTCATATCTTGATCTCTAAAACAAGACACAAACTCAGAGATAGTGGTGAATTTAATCAGTTTACCTGCTCAAATAGCTTTCACCCTCAGCAACATGTAGCGTTCTAATAAAAATAAAGTATAATTGGTAGCAGGAGCCCTACAATTTATTTCATCAGTGTAGATATCACAAATCTCTTTGATTTGCTCCAAAGCTTTTTCCAATTGACCTTGTACTTTCTTTGTCTTCCCTTGAGCCTTAGTCAGCTCAACATACATCTCATTTTCTATTGCTGACATTGTTTTGAGTTGTTTAACAACTCTTTGGTGCTATTTCATGGTCACCATTTCATCTTTGGTTTGATTCAAGGCATGTTGGGATTGTATTAGTTATGGTTCTAATATTTCAATGATGGGACTCTGATCCTGAAATTGAGATACCTTTTCAGTATGATAGGTTTCTTCTTTCATTACTGGAATTAATATCTGATTTTCTGCATCTGTGGTCTTCAGAGGAGTAGGAATTACTTCCTTGGGTTGGGAAGTTGTTACTCCCATAATTTCTGGTTCAGACTCTGTTTCATATGCTCCCAAAGGAATTTCCTCTTAATTTTGGACATCTACCCTTTCTGTTGTTGTAGTCTCAGTCTAAAGTTCCATTTCTACCATTTATTCAAGGATATGAAACTATGTTTGTGTTCCTATAGAACTCGTTTGGACTGCCCTCCTAAGAAGAGGGTTCCTTCTCTGTGCTCTATGTATTTTGGTCTTCTTCCTTTCATGGGCCTTGCCATATTTCGCTATTTGTTTCCTTAATTCTTTGATAATTTCCTTAATATTGTCAAATTTCCACTTTAGCACTTTAATCCTTTTGACCCTTCTCTTCAACAACTTGTTCTCTCGTTTTAACCTTTTGATTCTACTGTGTCTTTTTCCTGATTTCTCTTTTTGTGAGCTGTCAGGATTTCCCTCACCTTGATCTGTCAATACTGGCTCTTCTTCTTTCCCTACCGGGGTATTTACCTCAATATGAGGTTCTCCTTGTGTTGTATCATCTGGGAATGACATCTCAATGTCAAGGGAGTCTTCAACAGGGTTCAAAGAGGAGGCTGGCACCTAGTATTCTTCTGGACTGTTTGTGTCTCTGCTAATTGAGGTCCCTAAACTCCCTAGAGCCTGAGCTATCTCTACCTCACAAATTTTCAAAAACTATCCTGTGAGGTGTCCCAATGTTGCCTAGGTATCTTCTTGACTATTTCCTTGTGGTGTTTTTTCTGTCTGCTCAACTCCCTGAACATATTCCTGTAAGGGATTCCTTGTTATGTCCTGAATTTCTTTAGGTTGTTCTGTTGTGTCCTGAATTTCTTCATGTTGTTTTGTTGTGTCTTGAATTTATTCAATATGTCCTGTCATTTCTTGGGTTTCTTCATGTTGTATTATCCATCTACTTCATCTTTTCCCTTCAATGGGGGCTTTAGAAACAATAGTTTCTCTCTTTCTCTTTAATTCCCCTGCTTGTGAGGTCTGAGTCTTTGTCAATTGGATGGGTTCTACCCCAACTTTAGGTTCAAGAGGTGGAGCTTCCATTTGGCCAGGGGTTTCCCCTTCCTATTCTTTTTCAATTCCCTAGGTTGGGTCTTCATGCTGTAATTCAGGTTGTTCTATTTGTAAGGGCCTATTGGCCTCAATAAGATCCCCCTAGGTTATTTTTGTTTGACTCAGGGCCCTATTTACTATCATTTTTACCAATCCATGGTGGTTTATAATAGAAATAGGATCTTTTTCCTTTTTTGTTCTTATAGCAACCTCATGTAACATAGCATTTCGAAAAAGTGGTAAATTGATTACTAATAATTGTTTGAGCACAGTGAGCAGTTTGAGGTGACATGGTTGGATCACATCATACCTTCCATCGCAAGTGATGTATATCTGTATTACACCTACCATTTATTTCTAGGGTTTGCTGAGAGTCCTGGGGTTAAGTCCCATTCCCTTTTTATCCAATTCCTCTCCAGGGTCTACGAAAGATTCTACAACTTCTTTTAGCACTATATATCTTCTAGTCCATTGTATGCCTTTGTTAGGAAGGCCTGTAACCTTTACTACAATTTCCTAGGTGACTGAAATTTGTATATCTCAAACCATGGAAGTTTCTCCCTGCAGTTTCTAGAAGAATTAGACTGTGATGTCTGTATCATATCCTTACAATCAGTCGAAGTAGTCTGTCCACCCTAGATGGTGTAGGATTTATCTTTCTTGCTCAGTTACCTATAGTAATGTTGGTTCTCGGCACAAACTTTGGCCTCCCATATTTCTTTAAGCAGGTGAGGATGACTAACGTTCCTTCCTATAGCTTAAATCAACCAATTTTTGAAAACAACAGAAATTAAAAATATAGAACGACATTGTGTATATATAGAAAAATGTGCATTTTTCATATTTACTGCACTCATTAAAATCTATCTGTAAATGTGTTGAGCATCTACCCCCCCATAAATGGAAAGGTCAAACTCGACCATCAAACGTACGAGTGTAATAATGGCAGGGAGTTCCTGCGAGGTGTGGTTGTTATGTCATCATCGTCACTGGAGAAGACAATCATTAATCACTTTTCAATCAAGCACTTTAATGGTACTAACGATAATAATCACTATGTGTGGGAAATTCGGATTATTATACCCATGTTAGAAACCCTTTGAGGAAAAATATTCTAGATGATTTTAAATTTGTTCACATATTTAAAATGTTCCACATATCATAACATTTTTACTTTCCCCTTTTTTATGGTATATATCCGAAATGATAGCCTCATTTTTTAGAAAACGAAATCTAAGAACACACTAAAACTTGGCGTATCTAGGATAAACATCGATACCACAGGCAGAGCCACTGCTACCAGTAGGCATCCATAGCCTCGATAAGGTTTCCTTTTAACCCATAGATGAGCCTGTATCCTTAATCAATAGTTTGAATTGCCTTTTCCCAAGAAGACCATTATCCTAGTTTGGTATCTAGATGATGATAATTCCACTCACTAGATCGTAACCTAAGTGAACAAGTCGTCTCTTGATGAGACCTCTTGTCCTTTGACAAAAAAAATGCCAAAGGAAATTGCCCTAGTGTGGTAGCCATAGTGGGAATCTCACTTAAGTTATTATCTGATGAACATGGTAGGTTGGCTGATGATGAGACCCCGTATTCCTTATGGAAGAAGTTTATTACTTTGTTAAAAAAAATTATTTTGATTTTTATTTTTAAGCTCTATCTAGGGAGGCTCATCTACTCCTTAAGAGTGAGGGATGGTGTAAGAATGTAAGGATGCCAAGTAAGAATGTATTTAAGATTCCTTATTATGATATTAAAGCAGTTATCATTCAACTATATGTATATATATAGTGAAGGAAACAAATGATGGTGGTGAATGGATTGTGAACAATTTTGAGATGATTCAGAGAAATTAATCTGAAAATAGTTTACTAAGGTATGTTAAATGATCCAAACAAAATGACAAATTAGAAATAGTGCTGAAGAAAATGAATCAGTGAAGATCATACCCAAAGGAGTGATTGACATAACAATGGCATGTTTTGAGAAAGGAACAATAATAAGAAAAAACCACAAAAGGAACATCAGTTGTTCCTTTCGAATGGACAACATTTTTGAAAAAGGAACAACAGTGTGGCATAAGGAAAAACAATCGTTCTTTTCAAAGGAACAACAATCATTATTTTGGGTGGACGATATTACTTACAGAGGGAACAATGGTCGTTCTTTTCAAAAGAATGACAATCGTTTCATTTTAAAAATGAACAGCAGTAATGATGTTTAAATTTTTACCCATCTCAATAAGTGATTAAAAAAAAAAAATCCCATAGAAATTTGATATTAGTCATCAACTAAATTCATTCAATTTTTATGGGTAAGTTTACTCAATGATCAAAGTATTGGATGGTCTATAAGAATGCTCATTTTCTTATAAAAAAATGGGGTTTATATTTGTTGGGTTATTACAAGGTGAGATAGAAGCAGAGAACAAAGAAGAGTGTTTGATTATATTCATTACAGTCATCTTGTCTAGTTCATATTCTCTCAAGTGACTTTTCTGTATATAAAAAAAGAAAAACTAAAAAATCAATCAGATCTACAAAGAAATCTATATACAGTATATACAATGTCAACACAATTCATCATTTATGGGGTTGGGTTTGCTGGGTTACCTTCCCAGCCAGCCAAAATATGAATGGTAGGGTGCTTACTTACTTCTTGGTAGAAAGATTATTTCGAAGGTGGTTGATGGTAGAGGCATAGTCGGTGTCCATTGACTAGAAAGGGAGACCCAGACCTGTCGATGGTAACTAAAGTGACAGTTCCATTATCATGAACTTCATTAATTTCATATTGTCCCAACCACCATGTCTGTAATTTCTAGAAAAATCCTGAAATATGGAATCATAGAGAAGCGCCCAATCACCTTTCTTGAATGATTTCTTATTGATATGGTTGTCGTTTTGGGTCGCTCTCTGTTGTTGAATAACATTTGTGTGATCCAAAGCATACAAGCGTGATTCATCCAACCCATTGAGCCATTGAAGGAATTGTTTATGTGCTTCTCTAAGATCCAATCCAATCTCCTGGGCCATCCTTAGGGTCTTGATCTAAAATTTGATTGGAAAGATAGGTTCTTTACCATAAACTAGATGATAAGGAGAGTAGCCAGTGGTGTTACGCCATGTTGTGAAATAATACCATAAAGAATTTGGGAGCTCAATATCCCAGTTATGTTGGTTTGTTGAGACGGTTTTTGTAAAAATTACCTCCAGGACTTTATTGGTGATTTCTATTTGTTTGTTTCCCTGTGGGTGGTATGGGGAAGTAATTATGTGTTTAATATGATATTTGTTCAGGGTGGTCATGATTCTATGAGCTGTAAATTGTGATCTCTGTCAGTAATTACTCCCTAGGTATTCTATAGCGTACAAATAATTTGAAAATAAATTTAATGACTACCTCCTCTATTGCGTTTGGTAAGGCTTATGCCTCTACCCATTTGGTCATGTAGTCTATTGCGACTAGGATATAGGCCTTATGATTTGACTTCGGGTTGAAAGAGCCAATGAAGTCTAGTTCCCATCTCTTGAATGGTTATGCAATTACTTGTTCTTTTAGGGGAATTTCATTAGCCTGACATGGTTTTCCTATCTGTTGACAGTTGTCGCGGGTCTGGACATATTTCTTCACATCTTTGAATATCGAGGGCCAATTATAGACCATCTGTAAAATATTATGTGTAGTTCTGCGGTCTTCAAAATGTCCATCACAAGGCTCTTCATGACCTGCCTTCAGTATGTCATAGATTTCGCCATCTTGTACACATCTGCAGATTTGGAGATAAGCCCCTATGTGGAAGACATATCCACCAATCCATGTGAATCGTGCACTACATTGGACAATCATTTTTCTTTCCCTTGATGATAGATGTGTCGGTAATTTCCTTGCTGCTAGATAATTTTCCACATCAGCTTACCGAGGTGTCTTAGTGGTGATGACAAACAAATGCTCATCTAGAAATTGATCTTCAACTACCAAGGAGTCATCTATTTTGGGTATGCGAGATAGGAAGTTTGCAACAAAATTTTCTCTTTCGGGTCAATATTTGATGGTGATGTCAAATTCTTGCAATAGCAATAACCATCGAGTGACTCATCCATTAGTAGTAGGTTTATTAGCTTGATATTTAATAGTAGAATGATAAGTATAAAAAATAACTGGATAGCCTGTTATATAATGACGAAATTTATTGATGGCATGTATAACAACTAAAAATTGTTTTTCTATTACTGTATAATTAGATTTAGTGGGAGTGAGATTCTTGCTGATAAAATAAATAGCATAGGGTTTCTTGTCTTCTTTTGGTCCAAGGATAGCGCCTATGGCAATATTCTATGCCTCGATGGAGATGTGAAATGGTATTTTCCAATTTGGTCCCCTCAACACGAGTGTTGTCGAAATCAACTTATTGAGTCTTGCAAATGCCACATCACACTTGTTAGACCACTGAAAATACACATTACCATTTAAATCATGTAAAGGTGCAACAATTCTTGCAAAATTTTCCATAAATCTGTAATAGTATCCTGAAGCACCAAGTAAAATACGTAACTCAGTTTGTGTGTGTGGTGTAGATAGATTAAGGATTACATCTATTTTTGTTGGATATACCCTAATTACATCTGTAGAAATATAATTCTCTAGTACCACACCTTCCATCATCATCATGTGACATTTTATGTGGCTTAAACATAACCTGGTAGCAATGCATCGTTCTAGTACCTTCTCCAGATTGTCCAGTTCTTGATCAAAGTCATCGCCATAAGGAGTGAAATCATCCATGTAAACTTCAAGCCCTTCACTAATAAGATCATTGAATATGCTTAGGATGGCCCTCTGGAATGTGGTTGGAGCATTACATAGTCCAAAGGGAAATACTTTGTATGCAAAGGTACCTCAGGGGCATGTGAATGTAGTTTTATATTGATATTCTAGGGCTATTTGCATTTGATTGTGGCCACTAAAACCATCTAGGAAAGAAAATAATTTCTTTCCTGCTAAAGTATCCAAGACCTGATCGATGAAAGGTAGGGGGAAGTGGTCCTTTTGAGTGGCTTTGTTAAGTTCCCTGTAGTCCACATAGATTCACCATTTTCCATTCTTCTTGGGGACAATTACAAGTGGGGAAACCCACCGACTATCTGAGATAGGATATATAAAATCTACATCCAACAACTTTTGTAATTCTTGTGTAACAATGTCCCTGAGGTAGGGATTCAATATTCCTTGGGGATGTCGGATAGGTCGGTCATCTTTCTCAATATAAATATGGTGTGTACAGAGTTGCAGATCAATACCTTTCATGTCATAATACCCCGAGACAAAAGCTTGTTTATATTTGGAAAGGATTTGAATCAGTTTTTGTTGTTGTTGTTCATCTAAATTGGCATTCATGTTCAGATAACTCCCTGGTGCAATCTCGATTGATTTGTTGTTATGAATGATGGTAGTCAAGATTTTTTGTTCCATCAAATCTTCCAGCGAGTCTCCCTGCGCTTCACTATCTAGAACAACTTTGAGCATTTGGCACGTTGGGTTACTCACAATGACTGGGATTTTAATAAACCCACTGATCACATCATCCTCTAATTGGTTATTGATTCTGAGAGCTTATTCTAGTGTGAGAGCGACTCCTAGATCCTTTTCTGGATATCTTGGTGGTAGCAACTGTGGATGTATAATAGTCAAGCTTGGCTTGGCTGGAGGATATAAGATGAGATTCTTTGTAACACCTCCTATAGAAATTGTCATAATTCTCATGAGACATCCTATGTACTCATATTGTGATCCATGGCCTTCCCAGTATTAAAGGATGCCCCTCTAGTCCACTTCTTGAGTTGATGATGAGGAAATCTGTTGGATATTCCCAAGAGTCAACTGAAATGGCTATATCATGCAATGTGTCAACTGCTTTAACCATTGATCAGTCGACCAATTGTAACATAATCGGGGTAGGCTCAAAGGAGCCAAAAATGATGGTGTTGTAGGTTTTGATGGTTAGGATATTAATGGTTCCCCCCAATTGAATAATGTATTTGGAAAAGAACAACCGTAGATCCGAACTATTACTATGGGATTCACTAGGTCTGCTTGTTTGACTATTTCTTGTCTACCTAAAATTAGATCAGACAAGGCTCCTACCACACAAAAATTTGATGATGAATTTTTAATTTTCCTAACAGGCTTCCTCCCACATAGTTCCTTGATTGTCTTTTCATAAATTGGAATGTCTTGCAGAGCCTACGGGAGTGGGATATTGACATATAAATTATTGATTTCCCCTATAATGTCGAAGTTAGGATACACAACATGTTTTTCTATCATCAACCTTTTGGGGAACGTGGGAAGAGGAGTTACATCCTTATTAGGATCCTATTGTTCGATTGTGTTTCCTCCCTGCTCTGTTTCTTCCGTTATGACCAGAGTCGAAGGTTTTAATGCTAGTTGTATGTTATCTTCATTCTCCTACTCTTGGGAAGCGTTACTTTCCTCAGGAGAGATTATATGTCTCGATCTCAACCGAAGTTTGTTGCAACCTACTGAGTTTCTTTCCCCCTCCACATTCTCCATAATATGCACCAACTGGGCTACTCTATTATTGGGATTTGGGTGAGGTTGGGCTGGTAATTGAGGGCGCAATTGTAGTTGAGGGTTCTAGGGTAATTGGAGCAGAGCTTGCAAAGTGGGTTGGGTTTGAGGGACCATCCCCATGGGTTGATTTTTCATCCCCATGGGGCGCTTCCAGTTTTGGTTCCAATTTGGGTTTTTCACAGCTGTGTTGGACCACTGTGAAGGATAGGGGTTGTTTTTTTGGTTTTTCCAGGATGGGGTAGGGCATTGTAAGTTGGGCTAGGAGGAATTTGCAGTTGGTTGATTCTTCCATATGGAATTTGCAGTGGGTTGTGTTATCACTCCAAGAAACCCTTTGTGGTTGCAGACCAAAGGTGCTTGGTAACTTAAGAATAAATGTTTTTGTATTTTGTAAAGGTGGATCAATGGGATAACTCAATTCAACTTATGGCATTCAAACATCAAAGTGATAAACAAATAGACAGTGCTCTCCAAGATTGGTTAAACAGTAAGATAGCTTTAAGTGGATGAAGAAAAGATTTCTCATAAACCAGTGCAAAGTAGGGCTTAATAAACAACTAAAGAGACTGATTATAATGTCATGAACCAAACAATAGGATAATAGCTATTCAAGGTTTGACAACAATATATCAGTGAAGAAGAAGTATGGAAAACTGCCACCAAAATGGAAAGAAACCTGTGATCTGTATTAGCAAATGAAAAGTCTAAGTACAAAGAGCATTACTGTATCCAGAATCGAACCCTT
>SNQJ01S0086806.1:0-11166 GCA_010110895.2 Picea sitchensis
GGTACTTTATATCATCCATTGGTGGGAAGTCTGAACTACCTCACCTCTACAAGGCCAGACATTGCATACTCAGTCAACATCCTTAGTCAGTTCATGGCTAAGCCTTCAGATAGTCATTGGAAAGTTGTGAAGAAAGTTCTTTGATATTTGAAAGGAATTGTTAATTTTGGTGTTATATACACTAATGACTATGATGTTGAGTTAATAGGTTACTTTGATTTAGATTGGGCCGGAAATCCTGATGACAGAAAATCAACTTTAGGATATGCATTCAACATAGGTACAGGAGTTATGTCGTGGAGCAGTAAGAAACAACCAATTGTTTCTTTATCGTCAACTGAAGCTGAGTACAAAGATCTATTCAATGCTACTTTTGAAGTTGTTTGGTTAAGGAGAATTCTTGAAGATATTGGAAATAAACAAATGGGGCCAACTATTCTCAAATGTGACAATCAAAGTTCTATTAAATTGCCACATAACCCAATTTATCATGCCAAAAACAAGTATATTGAAATTCAACATCATTTTGTAAGAGAAAAGATACATTCAAAGGAAATTGACTTGATCTATTGTAATACCACTGATAATGTGGCTGACATCTTTACCAAGCCTCTTGGAAAGATGAACTTTGAAAAATGCAGGAAAGAGTTAGGAGTGATAGAAAATATGTTTCTTCATTAAAGGGGGATGTTAGAATAATAATGAAGATACATCTAGAAAGAATTAAATTTAGAATATTGTTTTAGAGGTGGTTTTATTGATACGAAGATTGGGTTTGAGATCCACTTACATAGGAGTGTGATCGACTTATAAATATAATCGATTTCTGTGCATAATCATGAAGTGTGAGCTCCGTCTCACTGATGTGTTCCTCTGTTTTTATTTATAGTGTTGGGAAGAGAACCAACCATTTTTTTCTCGAAGGAAACCATTTTTGGGCTATGTTTTATGCTGTAAATATGGCTTGTGTGCCTATAAAATAGGTTGTAAGCCTATAATGTGTTTTCCTGTTGAGGAAATAGTTCAAGATCCTTGTGAAGGTTGTTGTGAGCACTCCTAAAGCAGTTGAGAGTTCATGAAGTCCCCAACTAAAATATTCATGGCCAACTAAGTGCATTGGAAGCCCTGATAAATGAATGGTACAACTCGAGGGATTGTGAGCAGTGAAGGGAGTACATTCCTTGGGTTGTGCAAGTTGTGGGGATGAGAGAGCTAGTGGGTTGGAACTATTGTAGGAGTAGAATCTGGGTTTTGGGTTACTGAGTGTGGAGAGTGGATAGCCAGAGGGACAAATCTCCTTGTGGACTCATAGCCTCAGCTTGGGGGTGGCCTGCTGTTGAGGGAAAATGAACAACAATGCCTATGGCTGGGAGGTCCTCCCTTCATATGAATCCAATTGGTTACTTTATTAACAAATAAGTGTTCTGTTGTTTTTATTATGAATATTCCATGTGTAAATGAATATTTGAATGTTTTGCATGTTCACTGGTTTAATTGAACAATTGTATTCATGTTTTGATATTTGTTGTTAGATGCATGTTAAATTATCGGATTGTTGCCCCTTGGGCTATTTTATATGTATGGGGTAATTTTTAAAATCCATGCTTAAGCAGGCTAAGTCATTTTCTGTAGTCGTGGTCTTAGCTTGGATGGTTGGGTACGTTACATCTATCACTATGATGATTGTGAGAACATCATTATGAGGAATTTGTACACACGGTGAGGCATCATTAGATTTGTGAAAACTCAAATATTTCACATTAGTGGTATATTATTCTTATGTAACACAACTCCTTCATCGACTTAGGTAGTCATTCCTCTAGCCAACACTAAGGGATATTGTTAGGACGTGTTTTAATGTTTTCTAGTGGCTTGATATAATTTTGTACTTAGTGTCATAATGATGACCATTGCAACATCAATTGTGGAGCACTTATACATGTAACATGGCCTCACTAGACTTTTGTAATATTGCACATGTGCACATAGAGATAGTTTTGGGAGTTATTTGGTGGTGACCTATCTCTCAGGTGATGATGACCTCCACTCATAGGCCATTCTTATCCATTACTTCTCCCTCATCTCTTGATGAGCTTATCACCGAACTTTATGGATTGGTTGATCTCTACGCTTGATTGTGCCTTATGATCAATGGTCCAAGTTTCTCTTGGTTATTATAAATTGAGGCAATTGGCCTTGAATAAAAGAAGATTTGAGACTGGCTTATGGTATTGATCATCATCCTGGACCCTATGGGTCCTTAGGCTAGATCATCCATATACTTGAGAGTGTTCTCTAGTTGATGTAATTGGTATAATTTGTTGAAGAATAAGAAGGCCTTGATTTCATGGATGTTTCCTCACCCTAGGGTTTTACCACGTAAATTTCTTTCGTCCTCTCTCTTATTTTATATATCTAATTTGTTTGATTATTTTTGTATGGTTTTAGATAGGATAGATCTTGGTTATATGTTTTTACATATGTTACTAGTCTTTTATTTCCAAGGGCCAGATGCCCATGAATTTTCCTATGACAGCATGGTCTTCATGTACTATATTTTTGCATCGATTTGTTGAGCGGTTACCTCATATATCATATTCTTTGGTGTCTTCGTTGTGCAGTTTCCTTTCAATTTTGTTTCTTCTTTATGAGGAGATTCGATGGGATTCCCTTCTAGCACCACTATTAGGATCTGACCCTAACCCCTCTTAGTTGGTCATTAGTTAGCATGATATATTTTCCATGTAATAAAGACCAACATTAGTTAATAAGGCCTATTAAATAAATGTGARCAAGTCAATGTAAGAAGAGTTGATAGAAGCTYCYGCTTCCAGAAAGATCTTCCTCTAKAATGTTCTTTAGAAGATAGAATTAGTATAAATAAGAGTAGGAGGTATGAGAAATCTTGTGTTGAGAAAGTATTGTAATAGAGCTCTGCTTTGTTGGAGGTTTCCCCCTCGAAGAGGCAAGTGAACATTGCTTTATTTGAATAAATGTATTATTTCTTATATTACTTCTAGTATTGCTCTCTCAATATTTTGTTGTTCCCTTAATAATTGCTAAATATTCTTGTTTTTGCATAATATATTACATATGGTACCTTACAACCACTTTCCTATTTCCTACACCCCCCATCTACATGTTTTGTGGCACATTGGTGCGCTTTGCAACCCCCTTGATCACATCACCACTCTTTGGGTTGTCATTGCCTCCCTTTGCATCAGGCTTGGCTACGACAACATCCTTGAAGGAGGTTTTGATTGGTGTTGTTGTTTATTTCTCCAAGCTTTCACCATGAACCCCTTTTTACTTGGATTAGTATCAAAACATGTAAATTTGACACTATACATCTTTAAACCCTAGCCCGAACCTTGTCTCATTCACTCCATCTTTCCTAAGAAGCATCCCCCAAGTACCCCTAGAATCTTCAAGGCACAAGGTTGGTCAACAACATGATTTGAAGCCATTACAACAATATACTTGTTATGAGCTCAAATGTCACTTGTGGGAACTGAACACAGGTGGAAAAGATAATAATCATTACTCCCAAACAATGGAGCTAAACCAAATTGACTATAAACAATGTAATTACCTAAAATCTTTATTTTATTTTCATTTTATAAATTATTTTTTTAGTTATTTTTAACATCTATCATTTTACATTTATTTATTTTGGTATATTTATTCATATTATCTTTAAATATAAAAATAAATTTATTAAAAATAATAAATTTGATTCTCATATGATTCCAATATATTTTATTAATTTTAACCACCATCATCATTATCATCAATGAACATAAAACTTCCTCTTACCATCATCGTCATCATTAATGAACCTACAACTTCCTCTTAATATTAGTCTACGATTATCTTAATCCAAATTAAATCTAAATCTAAAATTAATATTGAATACCTATCGCTAATAAATTGCATAACCATCTATCTCCAATAAGTTATATGTAACAAGTGCTAATTTCGCGGTTTTAATTAATGGGGAGGCGTCCAGATTCTTTCAATGTGAGAGAGGGCTCCGCCAGGGATGCCCACTCTCCCCCTACCTTTTCATCTTAATTATGGACAGCCTCAGTCTACTCCTTACAAAATACAGCTCCGATCACCAAATTTCTGGCATAAAGTTTTCAAGGCTTTTCAAAATTGTTCACCTCATGTTTGTGGACGAAATTCTCCTAATGTCTTTAGCAAAACTTTCGGAGTGGCATATTATACAGGAGGTCCTTCATATTTTCTGCTCAGTCACGGGTCTGTCCATAAACTCTTCAAAATCTTTTGTCCATTTTTGGGGTTTATCTGAGACAGAGCTACTGACCTTCAAGGCGGTCATCCCCTTCTCCTTCTACAGATTGAATGATGGCTTTAGGTACTTAGGATTTAGGCTACAGCCGAGAGCATCCTCCTCTGCGGACTGGAGCTGGCTTGTGGCATTGTTCGAAAGGAGAATTGGTTTTTGGGGAAACAAGTGGCTTTCCCTAGGGGGTCGTTATATTCTTGTCAAATCAGTTCTGGAAGGACTTGCGGTCTATTGGATGACCCTCGAACGGATTCCAAACAGGATCATTATCTTAATCCACAGACTCTCTTTTAAATTCCTATGGAACGACCTTCCTGGCAAGCGTCATCGTCACCTTTGCAACTGGCAGTTACTTACTAGGCCCCGAAAGGATGGGGGCTGGGGACTAAAAGACCTGGCCAGGTTCAACACTGCTCTCCTGGCCTGCTCTTTCTGGAGAGTAGTCACTCATGGAAGTATCTGGTTCCAAGTTATTTCCGACAAGTATCTGGACGCCCGACCCCTCCTCCTATGGCTGCGAAAACCTTCTCTTATCCAGAGAAGGGCTTCTCCTTTTTGGAAGAGCTTGGTTTCGGCTTCCCCTGTTATTTTACACTGGTTGTGCTGGCTTCCTAGATCGGGCCATGAGATTCAAATTGGGAGAGACCTCATACTCGGTCTGGATAACCGATCGCTCCTCTCTTCTCCTCTCAGATTGCAGCTTACATCCAACAATTTGAGAACACTTTCACAGACGATTTCAAAGGTGCCGACGTCTCCCTTCACCGATGTTTGGTTACACAGCAACGAGTTACAGTTGGATGGCCCGTTGGCGCTGGAATGGGATACTTTCACAAAAGCACTGAGGTCGGCAGGCATAGCTTTAAACAGAGGAAATGACACTCTTCTTTGGGCAGGCGGAGATGCATCAGGCTCCATTACTGTTAGGAATGTATATTCGGCGCTCCTACACTCTCAGGGATTGATAGCGTCCCCCCCCCGTGGCTCATCTCCATTTGGAAGTGGCGGCTTCCTCTTAAGATTCAACTGTTCTTCTGGCTTTGTTTACACGACAAACTGCTCACCTAGGAGGCACTACGCAAGCGTGGCTGGCATGGGCCCGGTCGATGTACTCTCTGCAAAGAAGCAACCGAAGACACCTCTCACCTTTTCCTCAAATGCGCGTACACAGCAAACATTTGGAACAATCTAAGTCAGCATTTCTCGCTCCCGGCAATCTGGAAAGGTGACTCCTTCATTTCTTGCTTAGTTTCTTGGTTATCTTTTGTTGCGGCTCCACATCCACTAGTGGCTCATGTCTGTTGGCAGACATGGAATGAGCGAAACAGGGCGATCTTCGAGGGACGATCCCCCTCCCCCAATGGAGTCCTTCACCGTATTCTAGCATCCTTCCAATTTCAACAGATATCTCCAAAATCATTCATTTACAAAGCTCTTGACTTCAGGTTGGACGAAGGATCCACGCTTGCTTGTTTTGATGGGGCGGCTCTCTCATCTGGCCTCTGCTGCGGGGCAGGAGGCACTTTCAAAACACACTCCTCGAGAATTACAAATTGGTATCTAAACTGCGGAGCGGGTACAAATACCAAGGCCGAGCTTTTGGGTTTGTGGGCTACCCTCTATCTCGCCTCTTGCTGGTCTATAAATCATCTTCATGTTTTAGGAGACTCGAGTGTTATTGTTAACTGGATAAATCTCAATTGCAATCTGCGCTCTATTCACATTGAAGGCTGGAAACTAAAAACCAGGGAGCTCTACAACTCCTTCACCGACATAAAGATCCAACATATCTCCAGATCCCACAACACAGAAGCAGATGCTCTTTCCAAGCGGGCCCTTGGCGAAGTGACATGGCGACTCTCGGTTTTCCATTGCGATAATGGGAAAGAGAGTCATATTACCTCTTTCAACATCTTCTGAATGTCATCGGCCTCCTTTTGTCAGTCTATGGACTGTTTTTTTTTCAAAATTTCTCTTCTGACCTGTATTGCTCTCTTTGTGTACACGTGCATGTGTGGTTCAAGCTAGTTTTGGTAGGCTTTATATATCGAGTTGTGCGCCTCTCTATGGATATTGAGTGAACAGCTCCTCTCTCTGATCATGGCTGTGCGCGTCAGGGCTTGCTGCTATCATTGTAAACAAGTTTATACATTATATAAATTTGAGAAAATTTTCTTCTTGAAAAAAAAAGTTATATGTTATGCACATTGACGTAAAGTTATAAGAATAACATAAATGTGAGTAGGTGTGGAGAAAATAAACCAATCAAAAGGTATGGTCATCTTCCTTTTATATGTTTCCAACTTTTAACCATTTTGTTCGTCCACACTGAATTAAAATGAGTGCCTAGAGTCTAAGTTGTTGACTTTAATACATCAAAGTAAATTAAGTGTCGATCTCCAATAAATTATATAATATGCACATTGGCATAAAGTTGTAAAAATACCTTAAATTTGAGTAGGTTTGCGGGGCCAACAAATTAATTTTACTTTATGAGGAAATAGACCCAAAAGAGTATAAGCCATATCTAAATATATATATAGTGTCGATCTCCAATAAAACAGGTTATAAAAATATCTTAAATCTAAGTAGGTTTGGTAGTCCAACAAAATTAATTTTACGCGTTGCTGCACATGGTACCCATTAGGTATCCCTTTTGGTTTTAACGTAGCAAGTTTGTTTTTTGTTTTTGTTTTTTTGTTTTTTGGTTGGATAGTATAATATAATAATGGTGTAGATGAATGTTCATGAATTTTTGTACTGGTTTTTTTATTTTTTATTAAGGGACTATTTTCATGATTTTTTTTTAATTAAGGGACTATTTTATTAAGGATTTTTTAATTTTTTGATTAAGCTATTATTTTCATATTTTATTTTTTAATTTTTATTAAGAAAAATTTTTATAATAATAAATGGTTTTTTTTTTTATTAAAAAAAATTTATTATAGTAAATAGTTTTATGAAAAAAATTAGAATTTAAAAATATGAATTAAATTTTTCTATGTAATTAAAATGGTTTATAATAATAATATGATAAGTTTTGTTCTTTTCCATAAGAGGAAAAATTGTTTCTAATTAATTAATGATAATGGAGTAAACATGTGCCTTTATTATAAAATCTAGAATCTCGAATTACTTAATCTCAAAATCTTGAAACATACCAAATTTATTTGAAGTATGAAATTTTGTTCACAGAATTCAATGCAAAGATTACCCATGATCATTTTAATTAATCTTTTTACAATGTCACAATGACGTTGAATTAGAAAGGTAGCATTTCTCATTTTTGGAATCGGTTCATAATCACATTAATAAATTTAAGAATTTATCTTTAATGTGTCCATAGACTTTGTCCTTGAAAGGTCCTTTGATGTTTAGATAGTGAAATTTGTGAACAACATTTTGGAGAGAATGGCATGATGCATTTTTCTATACTTCACTCTAATTCACAGTGCACCTTACTTACCATTTTTTTAAATCATGGTTGACACGTGTGTTGATTTAAAAGATTGTTTTACAGTTTTAAGGTCAATCTCATGAGGATACCATTTTTTCAAATCATGGTTGACACGTGTGTTGATTTAAAAGATTGTTTTATGGTTTTAACGTCAATCTCAATCTCATGAGGATACCATTTTTTCAAATCATGGTTGACACGTGTGTTGATTTAAGAGATTGTTTTATGGTTTTAAGGTCAATCTCATGAGGATAAAATCCCCTTGCGTTTTTATATAGGCGGTACTCATTTATTTCTTTTTAAATTATATACAAGAATATAAACAAAGTCTAAGAAAGACAAGACTTATTGAAAACAAATATTAACATTCAGAGCAATACCTGAAGTTCAGACCAGGTATCTTCCAAAAAGATTATACATAATATGTTACAAAATTCATAAACCAAATGAGTATGATAAATAAAAGGTTGACATTTCCATCACAACATTCATCAAGACAATAAACAATATCCACAGATAGGAGACCAAAAACAAGGACCGCATATAGCAGAGAACTTTAAATGATCATTTTGTTAAATACCAAAAAGATTGTGATGAATACTCATTTGAAATCTCAAACTTTAAATCAAAGTCTTTGAGAATACAGTAATGTAATATCCCAAAACAGTTCTCTTGGAATCTCAAAAAATAATATAAGTCTTTAAATACAAAGTAAATGTCTTTAAAGAAAAGTTTTTCATTTTCCCTTCAAAGAGGATTGGGATGGGGCTCCCACAAACCATAAAATGAAAAGACCTAGAAGACAAGAGGAAAACAATCACAAATAGCCTAGTTTTCACAAATAACTAAGAAATAGAAGGCAATATGACAAATGATTGTGGAAGAAAAATATAATTAAAAGGGGGAACACAATTGTTTCCTGACTCATTGTGATGGAAAGTTTCTATAACCCTTTACTTTCTTGGAGGTGCCTCTTTTGTAGATGTTTGTTGTGGCCGATGTGGCATAACCGTTGAAACTCTTTCTTGATTTTTTGGCTCGATGATTTTGATTAATACCTTTCTTAACCATTCCTCAATATATTCTCTTAAGAGAACGATGATGATATCATGCCTAGTTTTGGTCTCAAATAACTCATTTTCAAATTCTCTCATGTTAATCCCCGATTGGTGAAACATGTCATCCACTTCATCATTTCTATTAATAGTCATGGACTAACCATCTCTCAAATTCTTCTTCGAAAAACTCTATTGTTTCGGTAAATTCGTTTTCCCAAGCTACCTTTAATGTATTAAGTTGTTCTATTATTGTTTATTTTGATAAGAGGATTGTATCCATTAATAGATTAGGACCATCAAGTTCTTTTGTAAGAACACCAAGTTTAAGGAATAAATCACTTCTTTTATGTTTAAAAAAATCTAACTCACTTATCATTTCTCTCAATTCTATTAGTCTCCTCAACCAACATGCATTGATATGTTTCATCCGAGTAGTTGAAGGAAGTTTCTGATATTTTATGTGTGCATCACTTAAGCTCGAAACTTTGGCCGAGAATGTACTCATAACCTCCCTATAAAATCCTTCATCATTCTTAAGATCTTTCTACACATATTCCTTGAAATTTGTAATTCTTGATGAAAATTTGGCAGTACTTTGAGCAAGATCCCAAATTTCTTGAATTAGGTCTATCCTTTTTTGTATTGCACCCCCAACACACTTTATTATTGCTTTCAACAAACTTGATGAATCTTTACACTTATTGTTGCTTTCTGGAATGTTTTCTAACACAACTGTTGGTTGAATCGTATTCAAGAGCTATGGAAATAGAGGTCATGTCATTAAGGTCGCTTCTAATTATTTTATCTTTTGTTTCAATTCAAAATTTTATCTTTCCATGACCCCATCAAAGTCAATTACTGATTTCCATTTTTCTGATGACTTTTTCTTTCTTGTATTAACTTTTTACAATAACAAATATTTGGATATTCGATTGTAGGCCGCATGGTGCAAGGTAACAGATTCTTCCTCGAAGATTTCTAGTTCCTGGGTAATTAGGGCTTCAACAGTTTCCCTGGTTTCTAGTAGTCTTTGGGTAGACCAACTGGGTTCTTCAATGAACTCGTCAACGTCCATTGCTTGTGGAATTTCTTGGGTTGCTGGTATGCTCAATCCCGTTGTTGGTGTATTTATTTTTCTTTTAATAGAGGCATACACAGTATGGGACTTTTCAATATTTACTTGGTGGGTCTTTATCACCACCATCATTTGAACCTCCAGTTGATGCTTTTCTCATTTCAATACCACTGGTCATATATTTTGTTCTTGATGGAGTACTCTTCTGGGAAGTAGTTGGTGAGTTAGGGTTCTTGTTGTTACTTCTCTACCATGCTCTTGGTAACCTTCATTGGTACTGATCAAATCTTCCATGTTATATGAAACCTGATTTGTCGTAATTTTAGGGAGATCCAAATTATCTTTATCCCCTACTTGAAATTGTTCAATTTTAGTGAAATACAAAGAATAACCAATTAAATCCATATGTGTAGTGAACATGTTATCTGGGTCAAAACCCTTAACAAATTCACCTTCCTTTAAGCCAAGTTTGTCCAGATGACCTACAAGTTCATCGAGGTGGGTTATGTGCTTTACAATGAATTCTCCAATCTTCCATGGCAAGGGTATGAACTGCTTTTTTCTCCTCTCATTGAAGAAATGGGCCCAGGTTTTATATGGTTTGCACATTTCCTCAATGAAAAGTTTGTATGATACATAAAATGGGCAGCCTGATAATAATAAATTCCTCGAAAGTCTCAAAAACTCCTTTCCTTGAGAGAAAGGTGGCAACTTCAATAGATAATATTGACGTACTAGGGCCAAAAATCAACTTTTTGAACTTTGAAATGAAATTATTGTGAACCCGATAAAGTTTATATTGAGCTTTGTGTCTATACAAAGCCAAATACCATGCGTAACTTGGTTCCATTTTGAAATCAATATTCATTGCCCTCAACAAGTCTTCAAATAAATTACCATAAGTAATGACAAAGATGAGGTAAGAGGTCATATACAATTTTCAAGTCTTTTTCAAATTACCCAGTTGGAAAGAAACTTCATTCGAAATAAGGTGGCCCCATTCTATAATGACTTTCCCATGCAAAGAAAAATGCAGTATGTAGTATATTCCAAACCAATAATACGAGAAAAAAACCATGCAAACTATATGTATGAGTATTTTAGTGAAGTTACCTCAATCCTGGAAATACCAAGGTTACTGCCTAGGTCGACCAAGTAATTGTTGATAAAATTTTCTCCTCCTCTATGTTGTTTCAAGAATTCACTTTCCTCTTCGCTTTTAAACCACAAGGTGGATGTAGGAATTTATAGCATTATGGAAAAT
>SNQJ01S0086807.1:12299-22947 GCA_010110895.2 Picea sitchensis
TTGAAGGTCTTGATGCTAATCAATGGGGAAAACGTTGGATTCCTCTATTTTTGGCATTCCAGGTATTTCTCAATAATTGTTTTTTCTTGTGATAAATATAAACCTGTGCTTTTCTCATAATTATTTTTCTTAAGAGGTTATGGGTGCTTCCTTTCTGATGAAGCAATGATTTATCTTGACAATCCTATTCAGTACTTCTTTATAGTGAAGCCAATCCGGAGGGGCGTACAGAAAGATATTCAAAGGGAAAAATCAGAGCGGCCTGCCTGGGAAATTTATGATGAAACAAGTGATAAAAAAATATTTTTTAAATGAGGTTAAGTCTCAAATATTTGGAGCTGATTTAAAAATTGGTTCGATTCTTTCTATGCACCTTTGATTTTTATCTAAGGGTTTGAATGTTTTGTTTCCCTTCAGTTCTGTCATTGTTGTTGACTTTGTCAGAGTAAATATTAGAATTGTTACTGAAATTATCCAACTGCAGTGGTATATTCTTTTCTTATTCGGAATTGTTCTAATTTTGGTTATATGAACTCATGAAGTCTCATGTTGAGTGTCAACTCTAAGTCATTGGTTATGGTGCGAAGCAGGCAATTTTGTTAGTGTCTTGTTTAAACTGTAACATTAACTATGAATATTTAAAATTCAGATCTCAGTCTCACACTTTTTCTGCCCATTGCACACCTATTTTGCTTGTCTTGGCTCAAGGATAAAGATCTTGGTAAATACTGTCAAATCTGTGGTTACAGAAAATTTGAGGTGTGAATGTAAATCTATTAGGATCAGTGCTTTTCTTACTATGTGCCAAATGATTTATGATATCAACATGTGCCAGAACCATGCATGGAACAGTTCCTGTCTCCTTTCCAGAACTATGTTGAAATCCATTAGAAACGGTTGACATGCTCACCAATGAACGGAAATGATAGGTTTATACAGAATAAGTAAATAAGCAATATTCCTCTTAGGAGAATGTGGTCGTTAGAATAATTTATTATTAAATTTCAGTACGTATTACTAATATTTTTTTTTGAAATGATCCTTATATTATACATCAAAAGATCTGTTACATCAGCATGATTCAGACCCTTCAGTCACAGTAGAAAATAAATATGATGTTTTATTTTAATGTGAGATCTGGACCTCGTGTCTTTTCTATAACCCCTGGACTTGGCCTTTAGCTTTGGCTCATAAGTTTGACAGAACTTTTTTTTAAACTAGTAATTAAACACAATTGGGACTTATTAAAGTATAGAGTCACCAACCTGATATGATGCTATATTCCCATTAAGCAATCCTCCAATGGATTTGACCAAGGAATATGCCTTCCAACTTTGGAAGTATTCAATTCCAAATGATCTTTTTTTTAATCTTTTTTCTACAAAAAATTTCACTTTATATTCATATAGTAAAAATATAAATTGTTCAATACAATGTGAAACCTCGGCAAAAGTGCTCGAAAGCAACTGAAAGAAAGGAGATGGTAACAATATATCAGTCTTCCTGAGATAGGATACAAAAAAGTAGCAACCTGTGTGCTCTAATTCAAAGACAAAAACTAAGTCCCAGCAAAACCAAAACATAGTTAATAAAGTTCAAGGGACAAGTGGGGGCCTTCATGTTCCCCCACACATTGGAAGTAAACAATTTTCCCCTGAGCCTAATGAACCTGTTTTGATAGAGTGTCAGTTGTTGTATTGTATTCACAAAAGATATGTTGAAAAGAGATGGAGTGAAAATTGCTTGTTAGTTCGAGAATTCTCTCCTTCCAACCCTCCAAATTGTGAACCTGAAGTTGTCCCTTGCCACATAACCAATCGATGATTATTTTGGAGTCACCATAAACTAAAATATCCAATAGGTCTAGACTGACAACAAGTGTGAGTAGTACCCAAGCTCCAAGTAACTCTACTCTAGTGTTAGTCCCTGGGCCGCAGTTAAAATACCATTTAAAAGTTATGAAATATGATGTCTTTATAATTCCTCCCGCACCACTGTTCTGACCTGAAGTTGAAGCTGCCTCGTCGAACCAACCAGAGACCGCCCTATCATACCAACCAGTGGGATCTCTAGTCACATCTCGTAGAAGTTGTCTCCTTGGCTTCTTGTGTTTCTTCTCCGTGCAAAAGTCTCTCAGAAAAGATAGAGTTCTATATGATGCTCTCTGAATAGAAGGTATTCCATTCTCAAATAAGACAAGGTTCCTCTCTAACCAGATAATCGAGCAAAGAAATACCGGTAAATGAGGAAAGTGGAAATTTTTTTATATCCAGTTTTTAAAACAATCGGAAATGGAGTCACCCTGCCAATTACCTGTGAATTTTAATGTATGTAGAACTCTAACCCAAACACCACAGATGAAGTTGCATCCAACAAAGAGATGCATGTTCGATTATGAATCATTCATACATAAGGAATAGAGGTTGGGGCCTTCAAATCCTCTGCGTTGCAAGTTGTTCCATAGGAGAAGTTTGTTCTCCACAAGAAGCTAGTTGAATAGTTTGAGTTTTAAAGGGCAGTCCCATCTCCAGATAGAAGTTCTCCAGCCACTAATCAGAAAAGCATGTTTTTTTTAATTCTATGACCTCATAGGCATTTTTTACTGTGATTTTGCCTGAGCGATCTCCTCCAAGCCAATGAAGAGCATCCAGTCTTTGTGTTAACTGAATTCCACTGTTAATAAGAAACTTTCTATAATTCTGCCACTCTATAGCAAGTGACCCTCCTAAGTTCAAATTTGTGCAAGTGAGCCAATTATGACCAAAAAATCCCAGTCGTGGTAAGCAACAGGCCTGAAATAGAAAATGAATACCACAGTGATTAAGTGCTTGAATCAATTCGTCCGACAAATAAGACGAAATACCCAATCCAAGAATTTGGTCCTTCCCTATGTGGATCGAGGAACCTATCCCGGGCGCCAAGAGATACCATGAACTAGCAAATGAAAAGTTTTGGTGAGATATTTCCAAGCCGGAGAGCCCCTAAAGCGAGAAACCAAGTCTAATCTGAGCCAACTTTCGATAGATATAGAGGGTAAATATTTGGATTTAATGACTCAATGCCAGAATCCATCCACCTTTAAGGCCCGCCAGAGAGAGTTAACTGCCATAACTTAATTGAAGCTAAAAAGGTTCCTCAGCCCCCAACCCCTGAATCTTTTAGGTCTGGCTATAAGATGTCAGTTGCACAGATGAAAGCCCTTTTTTCTTTTTTTTCCATTCCACATAAAATTAAAAACAATTTGTCGTATACGGTGGAGAATCAAAGCAGGTATGTTTGCCAAGGCCATCCAGTAGATCGACTGGATTTCTAAGACCGCCTTTGCTAAAACAAGTCTGCCACCCATAGATAACCATCGATTACACCAATGATTGATTTTGTTTTCATATTTCAACAACATCCAGTTCTAGTCCTTTGCTCTGTAAGTGTCTACTTTCAAAATATAACCAAGATACTTAAAGCCAGTGGTCATGTTATTAATTGAAAAATTGAAGGTGAGTTTAATAGAATCCAGGGCAAATTGATGTACTCCAAACTGATAGAATGATGATTTCTGGTTATTAATCTATAAACCGGATGCACTACAAAAGATAGTCAAGAGATATTTTATCACCTGCCATTCATATAAGGATGCCTTTTTCAAGATGAGTAGATCATCTGCAAATAGAAGATGTAGAATTCTAACTACTCTTGAAACATTGATGCCTGTAAGCAATCCTTCTCTTTGTTTATTCTTGAATGCCAAACTCAGACCTTCCATGACTAAGGTAAAAAGTAATGGGGAGAGYGRRCAAMCYTGTCTGAGTCCCCTKCCRCTAATGAAGAAATCARARRATTCTCCATTTATGAGAACTGCAAATGTCGYTGATGAGACACAACCCATGATCCATTTGGTTGTATGTAGGCCAAAACCACATTGAAGAAGTACCAATTTGAGATAGTCCCAGCTTATGGAATCATAAGCTTTTTTCAGATCAATTTTGAGGATCAATGCTTGTAGCCTCTTTCTCTGATGTTGTGAATGCATTCCTGAGCCGATCCAATGGCATCGGTGATTTGTCTTCCTTTTAAAAAGCCAAATTGCTCTTCTGAAATTGAGCGGGACAAAATGGGCATGATACAGTTAGTTATTATTTTAGAGATGATCTTATAACAGAAATTGCAGAGCACAATCGGATAGAAGTCACTAAAAGATGTCGGCCCATTCAGTTTAGGAATGAGAGTTAAAAAAGTTGAATTTATAGATGTGTTCACTGAACCAATTAATATGGTTTCTTCAACTGCATCTAATAAATCATCCGCTAGAAGATCAAAATGGTAAATGTAGAACTCTACTGACCACTCGTCTGGACCAGGACACTTGTCCTTGGTGAAACCCCATAGTACCTCCAGAATTTCATCTTTTGTACACGGGCTTTCCATCCAATGTACCTCCTCTTCAGTAGTCATCCTTGGATAAAGGCGAACTGAGGCAATTTGATCAACTATAGAGTTATTAGAGTCTTTATAGAAGGTGCTGAAATGTCTCACGGCTTCTTTCTTAATTTCTTCCTACCCAATGTGTAATTGATCTGATTCATCTTTTACTTCCCAGAGATGTTTTTTATTCCTTCTGAAGCTGCCAAACCTATGAAAATAGGCAGTATTCTTATCTCCAGAATGGATCCAAGTAGCATGACTTTTAAGTCTCCAAAGTTCCTCTTCTGCCTTCAAAATTCTTTTTCTTTCCAATTCAAGATCTATCAGATGAGGATTAAGTTTTGTATGAGGGAGGATTTCTAGACTTTCATTTGTGAGCCCAGTTATTTCTTCTTCAATGTTTTTTTTTTTACTATAACGGTTATGTGACTTTGTTATTCAAAATGGCAAAAGGACTGCCCGATTTTTACATTCAAATAGACTACTGACAATTCTATTCCTGACTACCTGGGATCAGGACAGAACTCCCTGGGTACCGAGCTCTGGGCTTTGGCGTTCTTTTTCTTTTTCTGAACGGAGCAAACGAGCTGACCTATCGGTCTAGAGTTCTACGGTGAGACAGAGATATAACGTCGCCCAAACGCAGCTGCAGAAACAGCCCACCTCGGCGCCTTCAGAGCTCCAAACGCAGCGCTAAGGTTCTCCTGATTGCCTGAGATTCACCGCAGCTTGACTACTACCATCTGAGCCAGGCTTCAATGGATCTGGCTGAGGCTATACCTTGCTTCCCAGACTTCCTAAGAAGCTCTTCAAATCTACTTAGCATTTCGATGGTTCCAGCAGCAGGGGGAATGAGCTTGGCAGAGAGAGGAATGTTAGAGGTCATTCTCCTAATGGTCCCCAGCTTCCACAGTCGATATCGCAGCTTGCCTGAGAGTGATTGCAGAGTGATCCTGCCAACTGGGATCTCTGTATCTTTGTTGTGAAATCGGTCCTGCCTTCCTTGATCGCGAGAGTTCTTTGCATCAGTGGGACTGCCTTTGAATCCTTAAGCTGAGGTGACAACCCCTTTCACGAGGTGGTAGGAGAAGATCTGTCAATTACAAGGAGAAACAGGCTACGGGATAGGGCAGAGAGAGTCCCTTCCATTGATTTTGATTTCCCCTTTTCCCATGGAGGAGCCTACAGTTGCCTCGAAATCATCTTGGTGATTTAGTCCTCTTAGAACATGATAGAATTTGACTTGATCGAACTCCCTCACTAGGTTCAGGATTCTGGAGAAGAGCTGAGACAGTGGGAGGTGATTCGGCCTTTTTCTTCCAACCAAGGATTGAATTACGATCCTGGAATCCCCAAATACCACCAGATTTGGAATTAGAAGAGTCCTTGCTTGTCTGAGGCCTTGCCAAAGAGCGAGGTATTCCACTGAGTTGTTGGAGAGAAGACCAAGTCCCCAAGCGAAGGAGAGGACTAAATTGCCTTCCGGATTATAAAGAACACCACCTCCCCCTGCATTTCCGGGGTTACCCTTTGAAGCACCGTCAATCAACAGCACATGCTTATCAAGTGTGGATCTCCACTTGATGAATTCATTTTCTTCTAGTCTTATTTCTCAGGGCGAATGAGTACTCTACAAGGTCTTGATCCTTGACACCAGCGTTGGGTCCATCTCTGAAAACCAGCTATGGGTAGTCTGATCAGGTGAGCTTTCATTACAGAGCAAGGGTTTAGAAGACACTAGCTCGTTGACTAAACTCTTAACTTTTGCTGCCAGGCAAGCAGGGGGAGAAGCTGAATCTCTGAAGATTCTTCCATTTCGTTCCAGCCAAATGTTCCAG
This sequence comes from Picea sitchensis, assembly GCA_010110895.2. Lineage (NCBI taxonomy): Eukaryota > Viridiplantae > Streptophyta > Pinopsida > Pinales > Pinaceae > Picea > Picea sitchensis. The sequence continues at coordinate 18,557 of SNQJ01S0086807.1, forward strand.
CAAATTAATTTAGGAATCCATACCCAGGAGTTTTTTAGCAGACTCAATTTGGCCAAAGGGAAGGGAGCTGTGTTCAACCAAGAATGAAAGAGATCGGAGATGGAGGCAGGAAGGTTAAAATTAAGTTGGCCCAAGGCCAGATTCCACAGCTCACAAGCATAATGGCATAGTAAGAGCAGGTGGACAACAGATTCCTCATTGTTGTAGCACAGAGGGCACCTTGAAGGGCCTTCCCACCCTCTTTTCCTAAGAATGTCGAAGGTGAGGATGTTGTTGTGTAACAGGGTCCAACAGAAAAGGTCAATCTTGGGGAGAGAAGGGAAATTCCAGAGAGTATTCCAAAGAGTGGGATCCGAGGGGACCCAAGGAATGTCCAATAAAGCAGTGTAACCATCAGCAACGGAGTACTTTCCTGTAGTGCAGCCCCATCCTCTCTTGTCCTTCGTTCTAGCTGAGATGGGGGACAGTCCCTGCAGCGCTCTAAGGAGACTATTTGCTTCCCTGGTCAGGAATTGAGGGACCTCTCCCAAATCCCAGGAGCTCCAAGATCTTTTCTCATTCTGGTTCCACACCGATATGTCCCACAGGGTTTTCTGATTTTTAGAGATTAGCCAATTCTTTATGTTGTCCAACTCGGGATTTTGGCCTAAGGGAGAGTTTCCTAGAATCGAATCCTCCCAGAGGTTAATTTTTTCCCCATTTCTAGGGATCCAGTACAGATTGTTGTTGATCAGTTCCTTCGCCCTTTGACAGAGAGGAAACACTGTAGATCCTTTCACTGTACCCTGAGGTCTGTCCAAACATCTTTCTTTGTGGCCCTGGAAGTATTTTAGCCGAATAGCCTTGGTGCTCCAGGAGATTTTCTCATAGACCATTCTCTAGAGGATTTTCCCTCCCAAGGCTACATTATGGGTGGCTACATCTCGGATCTGCAACCCTCCCTCAACTTTGGGTGTTTTGACTTTTTCCCAATTTACTAAGTGGATTTTTCCTTCTCCTTTCTTCCCTCCTTCCCAGAGAAATATTCTCAGTAGTTTGTCTATTTGGGAGAGAATACCTTTTGGGGCCAGCAGCGAGGAGGCTTGGTAAATCGGCATAGCAGTTAGGACTGAATTTATTAGAACCAGCTTGCCCGCTTTGTTCAGCCAAGAGGCACCCCAGGACTGGATTTTTCTTTTGAGTTTGTCTATCATTGGGAGCCAAAGGATGTTTCTAGGAGGTGCTTTGATCAAAGGGATTCCAAGATAATTAATCGAGTTCCAGGCTGTAGTGCCTTCCATTTCTAGGACTCTAGAGATATCCAGCATTTCCCTTGGGGGGCAGTTCCACCCATAAATTTTGCTCTTTCTGTGGCTGATCTCACTTCCTGAGGCCATTTTATACTCATCTAAATCTCTTTTGATATTAGAGGCAGATCTGAGGGTTGCAGGGCTCAAGAGCAGGGTATCGTCAGCAAATTGGGCATGATTTAGATTTCTGACCCGGGGTGCTATCTTGATGCCAACTAGGGATTTCTGCTGGAGGCAATTATCTAATTGGAAGCTTAAAACAGAGGCTTGGATAGCATACAGCAGGGGGGACAGGGGACAACCTTGTCTAAGGCCTCGGGAGGCTTGAAAAAAAGGGGCAGATCTTCCGTTTACAAGGGGAGCTATCCAGGGACCGGAGATACAAGCCTTAATCCAATTTAAAATTTGGGAATGGAATCCTAACTTAGCCATAACCGCAAACAGAAAACTATGGCAGAATCTATCAAACGCATTAGCAAGGTCTAGCTTGACAATCATACCTTTCTCTTTTCTTTGGCAGCTGGAGTGAATCGCTTCCTGGACCAGAATAATGTTGTCCTGAATATGACGGCCTTTCACGAACCCTCCTTGATTTTCAGGAATGATCTTAGGGAGGATGGATTTGAGCCTATTCGCGATGATTTTGGTTATTAACTTGTAGCCTATGTTGCACAAGGAGATAGGCCTGAATCTTGAGAAGCATCGGGCTCCCTTCTCTTTCGGAATGAGGGCAAGGAAGGACGAATTTTTACTCCCCCCTATCTTTGCACAGGTCTGGGACTTTTTTACCATTATGATCAAGTCTTTCTGAATAATATCCCAGCAGGAGATAAAGAATCTGGCAGAAAAGCCGTCAGGTCCAGGGGCTTTGTCCGGATCCATCCCTTCCAGAGCAGTTCTTATTTCTTCAGCGGTGACCGGAGTTACTAGTTTTCGATTGCTTCCTTCATCAACCAGCAGCGGGATCAGATTAAGAGGGTAGTTGTCAGGATTAGGTGCCTCCCTATTCTCTTCCGTGAAAAGGTCTTGGAAGAAATCATGGGCAGCTTGCTTGATGTCATCAAAATTTGTTAAAGTCTGTCCTTGAAGTTGAATTTCTTTTATGGTGTTCTGACTTTGGCGGGCTTTGGCTTGCTTATGAAAGAAAGAAGTATTCTTATCCCCTGCTTGGAGCCAGAGGCTCCTTGATTTTACTCTCCAATATTCTTCTTCCCTTCTCAAAGCTCTGTGTAACTTTTTTTGCAGCTCAGTTTCTCTATCTAGATTTCTGTCAGAAATTGGGCCACTTTCCATTGCTAGCTGATGGTTTGTAAGATCTCTTTGAGCCTTGATCCTTTCCTGGATAGGAGAGTTTTGATTTTTGGCCCAAGCCTTTAGGTCTCCTTTTAATCTTCTTAATTTCTCTTCCCATATGAAGAAAGGAGATCCAGTGACAGGAAGACTCCAAGAATCCGAAACGGTCTCCAAGAACCCCTCAGAGCTGACCCAAAGGGGGCTGAAGCGGAAGGGGATGGGTCCCAGATTTTCCCCAGAGGAGAGGGAAAGGGAGATCGGTTTATGGTCAGAGGTGTAGGAGGTAAGAATATCAGAGGAAGCATAGAGGCCAAGGGTTAGGAAGGAGGAATGCAAGAGAAATATGTCCAGTCTTGCAGCTATATGGCCAGGACCTGATCTTCTATTGGTCCAAGTGAACTTACCTTTGCTAGGCTTTATATCTTTGAGGTCCCAATCTAGCATGAGATCCTCCACCCATTCTCTGGCCGGGTCTCTTACAGGAGATCCCCCTTTTTTCTCAGAGGTGGCTAAGGTGACATTTAGGTCGCCTGCTAGGACTAAGTTTTCATGGGGGTTATGACAAAGGAAATTGTGAATCGAATCCCAGCATTCTTTCTTTTCTGATAACAAGACTGGAGCATAAACATTGAAAAGACTTACCAAGTTTCCTGATTCTTTATGGAGAAATTTTGTGAACAACCAGTGGATGTTGTTTTCTTCTTCTACAAGTTCTAGAACAGAGGAGTTCCAAAATGTGCCCAGGCCCCCTGAGGCACCTCTGGCACTGACTGCTCTTCCGTTACCTCTCTTCCAGAATAGATTGCTTGCTTGGAGGGCTTCAGAGTCCTCCATCTTCGTCTCCTGGATAAGCAAGACTTCAAGATTTGACATTCTCACAAGGTCTTTAACTGCTTCTGTTTTTACTTTGCTGCCAAGTCCTCTGCAATTCCAGGAGACCAATTGCATTAAGAACCAGAGGGGGAGATGGGGGCTCCCTTAGGATCCTTGCTTGCCTTTACCGATGATCTGGTTACTATCATGTCCGGGATAGTTTTCTGGGATCCAACCATTACATCCCGGTAAGATCTTTCTTCCCTCTTTTTCCTATTGTTTTTTCGACCTCTTCCTGCTCTTTCTGGGGTTCCCACTGAGCTGCTGGTTTCAATGGCTTCTTCATCTGAGTCAGCTCCTGACTCGGTGCCCAAGGAGATGTGTTCTTTGTCTGATTTCAGCTGGTCCTCAGCAATATCACTGATATTTTCAGGAGGATCCGGGGGAGTTGTTGATGGCTGGGATGGAGGGGAAGTGAGAGGGGTAGCAGACTGGGGTCCAGGAGGGGGAGCTGCAGGAGTTTTCGAGGAGGAGGGTTGTCCACCCCCCCCAGAGGATCGACTGTCTCTTGCTTTTTGCAAGTTTTTGTTCCGCTTTACTTGCTGCCACCCATCAGTGGGTTCTTTCTCTGTTGATTGAAGTTTTGGGCAGTTCTTCTAGAAATGCCCATGCTCTTGGCAATTTCTGCACTTGAAGGGCAGATGTTCATAGTCCACTTTTTGATAGTGAGACCAGTCTCCTACTATGAGTTTCACTACCTCGGGGAGGCCGGCTTCCAGGTTGACTTCGACACAGATTCGGGCACAAGTATAGTTTGCCTTGGTTGCAGCTTTGTCTATGAATCGTCCTATTCCGTTGCCGATCTGCTGTAGAGACTCATAACTCCAACAATGCACTGGGAGATTGGGCAACCTCACCCATACCGAAACTTCCTTGGGGGAATCCACATTTGGGTCGAAATCAGGAGTCCACCGATTAAGGTAGAGCCCTTGAGTG
>SNQJ01S0086807.1:36572-50967 GCA_010110895.2 Picea sitchensis
CTTTTATGTTAATGTAAAATCGTTGTGTTATCATGCATGCTTCTATTCTATTTCTGTTCATGTATCTCTATGTATTCACTCTGAAGAAATTATAAATTAGAAAGAAGTACTTTTAAGAAATATTATAGATCTGAACTATATTTAAATTTCAACATGGTATCAGAGCCATGGGCGTGTAGTCACTCAGTTTTGCAACACGCTCAAGCTCACATAGGGTTCTTGGAGAGGATTATTTAAAGAGCACAGTTCAAATTTGTTGAAAAGTTACTGCAGATATGACATTGATCTTAGGGAAGGCCAAAGACATGGTTGAAGGAGATTCCAACTTCAATATTTGGAAGGTAAGGGTTTTAAATATTTTTGAAGAGAATGATTTAGACAGTTTCGTAACCAGTGTAGTAGAGGAACCTAATTCAAATACAGGAAGGGAAAAATTTAAGAAGAATCAGGCAAAGGCAAAATGAATCATTTATGATTTAGTGAAGGACAATATTATGCCTATAATAGCTCCTTTAAAGAATGAAAAGGAGTTCTTTGACACTCTAACAAACTTGTATGAGAAGAAGGCACCCAATCAGAAGAGGGTTCTCAAGAGCATGCTATGAACTCTTAAGATGGAGAAGGATGATACAATAGAATCCTTCTTCACTAAGATCTGACAGATCAGGGATCAGTTGCTAGTGATTGGTGTACCAGTTGATGATGATGACTTGGTGTAGAGTACTATTGAAGGTCTCTCACGCTCTTGGGAGGTCTTCCTATCCGGGGTAAATGCAAGAGAGCCTCAACTGAACTTTGAAAGGCTATGGCATGATTGTATTCAGAAAGATAGTAGGATTCAATGCATAACCAACTCCTCAAAAGAAGACAATATTTCATTGACAACCAAAACAAAGAAAGGGAAAAGATTCCCTACTCAAAAGAAATTCTCTATTCAAAAGGAGAAAGACAGTGGTGGTTACAAAGGTAAGGAGTTTGACATTTCAAGGGTGAGATGCTTTAATTGTTATAAGAAAGGTCACTTTTCCAGGAACCTCCCCAAATCGAGAAAAAGGACATAAGGGTAAGTTTCATGCTACTGTTGCTGCTGCTGAAGAGGAAGGAACTTATAGGAGGAATCCTAGAGAGGTTTCTAGTGATCAAGAAACAAGAAAAGAATATTACCTTGCTTCAACTCTCACAGGCACTGTGACAGATAGTGAAAAATCTTGGTTAGTGGACAGTGGTGCCTTGAGGCACATGAAAGGGAACAAAGATACTCTAGATAACTTTAAAAATGTAAATTTCTCTTCTCAAGTTGAGCTGGGAGATGATGAGAGCTATGCAATCAAAGGAACTAGATTAACATAATTTCAGCTAGATTCTAGATTTATGTTGCATATTGAAGATATCTTATATGTTCCAGGATTGACGAAGAATATTATCTTAGTTGGGATTCTAGAGGATAAAGGTCACAGGGTGATCTTCATGGAGAAGAAGGCTCTTTTATGTGCCAAGGATATAGAGCTTATTTCGACCATTTTTATTGGAATCAAAGGAGGACTTTACAAAGTCCCAGGGCACATTCAGGCACTAGTTCACAACATTGTCAGTTCTTGCAAACTATGACATATGATGTTTGGGCATATTCACTTCAAAATGCTTCCCGGACTTTAGAAGATGGTGAGTGGTATGCCTACTTTTAATTTTAATCATAATAGTATTTGTAAAGGTTGCATGCTAGGCAAAAACATAAAGAAGTCTTTTCCAGTCAGCAATAAAGGGGAAAAAGTTATCTTAGAATTGATTCATTCAAATGTATGTGGGTCTCTGTCCACACCTTCATTAAATGGGCATGTGTATTATGTGATTTTTATAGATGACTTCTCTAGGAATTCATGGATATACTTCATGAAAACAAAGAATGAAACTTTTGAAAAGTTTCATGAATTCAAGGCTTCAATTGAAAATCAAACTGGAAAAACACATTAGAGTCATGAGATCAGACAATGGTGGTGAGTATGAGTCTCACTAATTTGAAGACTTCTGCAAGGAAGCAGGGATCAAGAGACAACTTACAGTTCCATATAACCCCCAACAAAATGGGGTAGCTAAGAGAAAGAACATAACTATTTATGAGGCAACTAAAGCAATGATGTATGATCAGGATGTTCTGACATCTCTCCAGGTAGAAGCTGCAAGAACTCTTATTTACATCCAAAATAGAAGCCCTCATGCTATTATGGGAAATGAGACTCCAGAGGAAGCATTTACAGGTGAGAAACTAGATGTCAGGCACTTAAGGATCTTTGGGTGTCCTGTCTACATTCGTGTGCCAAAATATAAGAGAACCAAAATGGAACCATCAGGTAAGAAAGGAATCTTTTTGGGGTACAATGAAACATCCAAGGCCTATATGATCTATATACCTGGTGAAATACATATTGAAGTAAGCAGGGATGTATCATTCCATGAAGAAGTTGCTTTTAAACATTCCAAAGAATTGTAGCTTGATACAAAGATGGAGGAGCATGAAGCTTCTCAGGTACATGTTTCAAAGTCATCCAATTGAGATATGTAGAGGGAGGAGTTAGATGAGCCACTAGATCTAGATGATCATGTGGAACCTATAGAACAGGTAGAGAGACCTTTGGATGTGCCTTAGTCTAAGAGGAAACTTGTCTGGTGTAGAGAGATTATTTAGGAAGAAAAATCACATGGTGATCCATCAGGTACATTCAGGGAAAGTAAAAGACCTCAAAGGTTTGTAAGCTATGTGACACATATGTCTCAAATTAGTAATGAAAAACCCACCAAATTTGAGGATGCTGTTCAACAACAAGTATGGAAATATTCCATGATGGAAGAATATCAATCCATCATGAAGAATGATGTGTGGGAAGTGGTTCCCAGGCAAGAAGGAAAATCAATGGTCACCTCAAAATGGTTGTTCAAGATCAAGCATGCAACTGATGGAAGTATTGAGAAATACAAAGCGATATTTGTGGCTCATGGTTTTTCTCAAAAGGAAGGCATTGACTATGATGAAACATTCACACTTGTTGCAAGGTACACTTCCATCAGGACCATCATATCCCTTGCTTCAGTTCTGGGTTGGAAACTTCACCAGATGGATGCCAAAACAACATTCCTCAATGGTAAAGTTGAGGAAGAGGTACATATAGAACAACCAGAGGGATTTGTGATTCACGGGAAAGAATCACATGTGTGCAAATTGAGAAAAACACTGTATGGGCTTAAGCAGGCACCAAGGGCATGGTATTCGAGAATTGATAGTTATCTTCAGAACTTGGGGTTCTCCAAGAGTGCTGCGGATCCCAACCTGTATTTTAAGGTTGTGAAAAATCATCCCTTGATATTAGTGTTATATGTTGATGATATGTTCCTTACAGGAGAGGAACATTTGATAGCCCAATGTAAGAGGGAGCTCACTTCCGAATTTGAAATGAAAGACCTTGGTCTCGTGCATTATTTCCTTGGTCTGGAAGTGTGGAAAAGATCAGATGGGACACACAGTTGATGTCTTGCGCATGTTTGGTATGTTGGATTGTAAATCCATGTCTACTCCCATGGTATCCAACCTGAAAAAATTGAATGAGTCAGATTTTGGATCAGATTTGGTGGATCGAACCATGTACAGAAAGATAATTGGATCTTTGATGTATCTAATTCATACAAGGCCATATATTTTCTTTGTAGTGAATGCCTTGAATCAGTTCATATCTGAATTGAGACATAGAAATTGGGTTGATACCAAACATGTGCTCAAGTATTTGAGAGGGTCCATTGCATTTGGACTCAAATACTTTTGTAGTGGTGGAGTGTTGTTTCATGAATATGATGATTCAGATTGGGCTAGAAAATCAGTAGACCGAAAGAGTACTTTAGGTTATTGTTTCAACTTAGTTTCTACCATGACATCTTGGTCCAACAGGAAACATATTTCAATTGTGCAGAGTACAACAAAATCCGAGTATATAGCAGCCAATGTTGCAAGGAGAGAAACAATATGGTTGAGAAAATTGTTTTCCAGATTGTTTCAAGAGAGGCTAGAAACAACAATTATCCATTGTCATAACTAGACCTGTTTGAAGCTCACAGAGAACCCAATATTCCATGACATGTCCAAGCATATTGATATGAAATACCACTATATCAGAGACATGGTCCAAAAGGATGCCATCAAATTACAATACATTCGTATTGATGAGCAGTCAACACACATTTTGACTAAGCCTCTGTCCTTTGGAAAATTTGTGCACTTCCAGGACAAGCTTGGTGCAGCTGAGAATGTCTCCCTCACTGAGAAGGAGTGTTAAAGTTTGCAACAGAGTGAGTCATTCTCCAAGACCTCCTTGTGTAGGTTGACTTGAGACTTGGAGAAGAGACTTATTTGAGACAATGAAAAAAGTCTTGTGAGCTTTGTATAAGCAAAATAAAAGACAAGAGTATACTAATGATCAGTCTTATTTGTGACAATACTGAGTGACCTCATGTGTTGAGGTATTGCCTTGTGTAGGAAAAAGTGGTGTGTGAGGTTCTCCTAGACCAAGCAATTGACCATGAGTGGAGAACTAGATGGTCACATCTTGAGACAAATGATCTTTCTTATACGTGAGATGCAAATGATGTATATGTGATGAGCTAGTATGATGGCACGTGAGATCATGGATGCCATGCAATAATTGTGATTGCTAGAAGAAAGAAGAAGAGTCAAGCCTGTAGAAAAGTTGAGTTGCAAAGATGAGCTGCAAGTCGAGTTGAAAAATTCGAGTCATGCAAGGACGATTTGTCAAGTTAAGTCATAAAGTTGAGTCATGAAAAGTTGAGTTGTCAAAGAGTCAAGTTGTCAAGTCAAGTCATAAAGTCGAGTTGTCAAATTGTGTCAGGAAAATTCTGCATGTAAAGTTGAGTTGATGAGTTAATAAAGTCTGCATGTAAATTCAAGTTGGTAAATTTAGTTACAAAGACAAGTTGACAAAGTCTGCATGTAAAGTCGAGTTGGTAAGTTGAGTTACTAAGACAAGTTATCTTAGTTAAGTAAAGTGATGAAGACGAGTTCCATAATGAGTTATGGAGAAATAATTATTATTAATATAACTCCTCAACGCTTGACAAAGGGACATTGAATACTCGTTGAAGACATAGCGAAGAAGGAAGCTTTGCGGCTCGTGGGATCTTTTCAACAAGGATAGTTTTCTTCTAGGTTTCAGGCTGCGAACTTCTACCAGAATTTGAGCTAGATTTAAAGCTAGATATGGAAAACAAAATCTCATGGTTGTAAGCCTGTGTGGCTATGGTAAATTTGTATATGCTCCTAGCTCATTCATTTTCTAATAAGAAATATCATTTGTTGTTTTTTCCCCTCAATCTTGAGAGGGTTTTTCCAGGGGAAAATCCTTGTGTTATCATGCATGCTTCTATTCTATTTATGTTCATGTATCTCTGCATATTCACTGTGAAGAAATTACAAATCAACAAGAAGTATTTTTAAGAAATATTACAGATTTGAACTATATTTAAATTTCAACAATAAGCCTGTCTATAAAACTGATCCTTCTACGATAATTCTGACCTCAATTCTCATTTGCACAAATGCTTCAAATTAAAATATGTTATTACACTATTTCCCATAGTTGCAATGCTTCTCTCACTAGTGACATTATACAAAGTCTGGACCTTTATGGGGGTCTCTTGATGACATAGCTGCAACTTTTCATATTGCCTTGAGGATGAGTGAAGAGTTAACTCAAAAATTGTCGGTGAAAAAATCATTAACACAATGATAAACTAGAAAAACAATAACAAAATGTCTCTCTGCGGAAGCATCCATACCAATAAATACTTTTTAGCGTTTTGAGTGTGATGCATAGCTTATTTTTTTTCTCAGTATTACCGATTTCTGGGAAATAGATGGTGTTGTTTATCTCTGGCACATGAATTTTTTTTTTTTCAAACATCACTCATGCTTTGCTTGTTATTTTTTCATTGGGATTGGTGACATATGTTCTTGTTGGTGTAGACCCCCCCTCTCCTTCACATCTCTCCTCTGGGGGCTTCTCGAACTCTCGGTCTAGGATCGTTCAGTCACCTGAGTCGAGTCGACTCTTTGGTTCCCTGCTAGAACCCAATGCAATTTTCATAGGTCCCTCTTTCCCCAAAGTGTGGATCCTATCAATCCCCGTAGATCTCTTCTTGGCCCCTTTGAAGAAAGTGTCTGCGACACTAGTTCTCTATGCTAGGCCCATTTTATCATCTGACCTTGAGCTATGTCTTGGGGCTAAACCATGAAAGGTGCTTCAGGTTTCGGGCTTCGGCCTTTTCACAACAGTCAACCCCTAATTTCTTGAACTTCGAATCGATGAATACAATTGACGTGAGAATCAACGGTGCCCATCACTCCCTTAGATCAATGGATGTGATCTATTTGGACTTCGGCCTTCGAGAGTCTTCCACAGGTTCTCCTCAGATTTATTTTGGAGCACCACTTCTCCAAAATGTGAGGATCTCCTCCACGTGTCCCTTCTATATCCAACAGTCTGGATTCACTCCGCTCTTCGCGACTTCATGAAATTTTCCCTCTTCTCTCGGCAAATATTTTGGAGCTCTATCTCCTGTATATCCTAATATTTCACCACCTATCCTCTCCTGGCAATGGGCAATTTCGCTTGCCTTCAGGAATTCAAAAAGTCCTCCCTCCTTGTGCACACTTATCACTTTCTCGCTGTCTGAGACTTGGGCTTCTCTCAGCCTTTCTGCACTCCTTGCAGGAATCCTGCGTGTGGTGACATTAGTTCTTCTGAGATTTTGCGCATCTCAAACCTTGAAGGTTCTCGGCTCTTCTGCGTCCCCCTAAGGATCTTTGGGTGCCCTCCTAGAAACTCAATCCTCTTTCTCCTGATCTTGTAAGATGAACTATATTTTTCTTTGGCGCACTCCTTGCACTCGATTAAGCCTTCAGATAGATTCTCTCAACTCTTATCTAAGTGCTGGCCTGATGCACTCCTTGCACAGTTCTTCTCCCTTGTCCTGAATCCCACAGGTTTTCTAAGGAAAATATTACCTTCGCTTGATGCACACTTGCAGAGCTTTCTTCCCTTAGAGTGTTCGACAAATCTGTGTTTTCCTCAATGTATCCAACACTCCAGAATGTGTTGGTACTGTTCACATTCGCACCCGCTCGATGCCCTCCTGGCACAGTCTTACAGAGTACTCAATAACTCTGTGCTACGCTTCCTTTTGCGTAGGATTTCCTCCAAGGTATTCAACAAACTTGAAGTTCTCCCTTGAGTTTGTGAACTATTCTGGTGTGCCCTCCTGACACTTTCTCCTATGACTCGAAAGAGTTCAGACACACACTCCTTGCGTCGGCTCACAGAGTTTCAACTCTCTGTTGTGCACTCCTTTCACTTAGCCTAAAGAACTAGAACTAATTCGGTAAACTCACAGATAAAGGATTCTATATCTATCCCTGCAGATGAAATCTAACATACACATCTACATCATAGACAAACATAAACATAAATGACATTCATCAATAACATCCATCACACAGGAAATTACAAACAGTGGAATCTGTTCTTTTATATTAATGACAGAATGTCAATTACAGTGTAGGAGTTCAGACTGCAACTGAGTCTCGTCTCTCAAATCTCCTCTTGGCTTACAATGATTCTTCCTTAATCTTCAACAGTCTCTACCGGGCATACAATACAAATATTTATACAAGAGGGGTCGACGAGCTTTCCCTCCAAGATATGCTAGTGGTGTCTAATCACCATTCAAAATGCCTGAATAATGAGGCAGATTACATTGAGTGGAAATCTGATATGAATCGGATCCAGATACCTCCTATTATCACATGAAGTTGTCAAGGGTCACATGTGGTTGTTGTTTATACCCAAGTTTGCACCGCTGCTTTGTCTCTCTCTTTTTCGCATACCATTCCTAGGATTTTCCCCCTTCTGGTTGATAAAGTCGATTTCCCTTTTCGATCAATGACCTGGTTTTCCTTAATGTCATGCTTGAATAATTCTCGGCTCAAGGTTTTTCTGTTTTCTTTGAAGGATGAACACATATCGTGATTTTGGTCCAAATTACTGGTCATATTGTTTTCTATTGATTGATATCACAAAATATCTTTCAAGTCCTTTGTTTGCACAGGTAACAACCATGATCACAAAGCACAACATTCAAAGAAGTCCATTTCGGGCTTGAAACACAAGCAAGAAGACAGGCTCGATTCACAACGACAGAAATCTCATGAACAATTTATATTAGTGGCTCTCAGACAATCGAGGTTTTCAAAGTCGTGCAAGGATTAACGACTAGACAGAAGTCCCGAAGACCTGAAGTCCTGAAGTTAACAAGGGGCTGCCGCGATAACCAGGAGAAAGTGACTTCAGGGGATTTCCATCCAAAAAATCCCGAAGTCCCGAAGCCCAAACTCCCAAAGTGAATCTCGGCCATCAAAAACAAAGGGACACATGGAGCCAGATCTCTCACTTCGGAGGATCATAGGAGCTATGTATTGAAAAGTCCCAAAGAGCTAAATCCTGAACTCCTCAAATAATTGTGAATCGTTGATCTCAAACCAACAAGGACTGTTGATATTGGCAGTAGTATCACCTGAAGCCCCGAAGTTCCGAAGTAAATCTCATCCATCCAAATCAAGAGTCCACGCGTCGATACATCTCACACTTCAGAAGATTGCGTGAGCAAGCATAAGAAAAATCTAGAAGCCCGAACTCCCGAAGTGAATCTCGGCCATCCAAAACAAGAGGATACATGGAGATAGATCTCACACTTCGGGAACTCGAGACTTCAAAGGATTGTAAGAGCTATGAATTGAAAAGGCCTGAAGCCTGAACTCTCAAAGTAGTTGTGGACCATTGATCTCAAATCAACAGGAGCCGTTGATCTTTGTAGCAGTATCACCTGAAGGCCCAAAGTCCTGAAGTAACGTCCATCTGACACATCACTGTGGGCCCAACCACTCTGCGGGTGTTTTTCAACTCAACATTTTCCGCTCATCCGTGGAGACAAGTGGCTTCCTTTTTCCCCTGACACATGGTATTCATTTCAAGCCTTTTAGTTGTGTCATTCACTCATTTCCACGTGATGCATGTCACCCTTCTCTTCATGACACATCAACATAGTGACGTCAGGCCACCACGTCATCATTGGGAGATCATCCTCCAGGATGTAATATTGTTCAACTCCATCCCTAAAGCACAGTTAGAAGGATCCTAGAGTTGGCAGGTGGTTAAACTTTAGCAGAGGTGCCTAGATCATGGGCCGCGACTAGATCAATGGCCACGCTTCATTGTGGGGATGCTACTTGCTCGAGTGTTAAAATCCTTGAGTGGTCTCGCAATCAATACTGTGGTATAGCGAAAGTGCTACGTGGTGTAAAGTGGTGAATTGCAGGCGCATAAACGGTGTGGATCCAAACTGCCCTTGATGGCCCCACAATCACGTGCTTATATAACATCAAATCCAAGAGCAACGCGTGGCAACTCCCTAGGTGTTAAGCCTCATCCCGATCCTGATGAGAGATCAGTTAATAAAAGAAGGATTGGTGGTTGAAACCTTGGCCAAATCCATAAATAGGAAACTTAGAAGCTATGGCCAAGGAGACAGGATTGTCAGCCTGAGGTACCACGATGGACGATTTCTTCTTGCAGACCCATACTGATCGGAGATTGCGTCTGACAGGAGGAAACACACATAGTCTGATAGAAGGATGCACATACGTAAATATTTGAATGAGATGGCCAAATCACACTCCTGGAAATTGTGGACTGATCTAAGTATAAATAGATCAGTTCAAAATTTTGTTATGGTCATCAATTGGTTAAGCAGAGCTCCCTATTTTGTAATATTTTGATAATAGAGTTGTTCTCTGTTTTTGTATGAGACCTGAGACTTTTGCATTAATAGAAATTAGTTTCTTTCATCATCTTGTTTAATCTGTATTGAAACATTCGTGCATGGAGGATCCAAACAAGGGTTGTAGTCGTATTGTAATGTAGGTTTGATTATAATACTGCTGTGATCAGTTTTAGTATTTTCTTTGTTACCTTGTTTCTTCTTATGCTGAAATGCTCATGCATGGAATATCTAGACAGTTTTTGTAGTCACATAGTAATGGAGGTTTTCTTATTATGTTGTTGTGATATATTTCAGTGTCCGAAACTTAAGTTCAAGAGTGCTCTCGTGCCTGAGTTTTTCTTCACCAAGTTGCTTGAAGGACGGATGCCCATGGTAGACTTGTCCACCTTTCTCACCAAGTCTTCCTTCTGCTCACCTTTAACCTTAAACCATTGAATGAAGTTAATGAGGACATCATTTCCCTATGCAATGTTAGTCCAATTTCCGTGTTAAAACATTCTCGTACTGAGGTTTTTCGACTTGAACTCCATTCATAAACCTACCTCCACAAACATTTGATGGGTACTAGGATTATCCTGTTGCAATCTGAGGGTGACTCTCAGTGCTAACATTCTGTAATGATCCCAAGCCATTATGCAAGGATCATCACATTTTTGGTGTCTTTTAAAACTTTTACTGGTTGTGGTATTTTGTCAAACACTTTGCTGAATTACTTGTTTAGGTGTGTTTACTTGCTGAATGGCCTCTTGATTTCGGCCTTAGGGTTTACGGATGTGTTTATATGTGTGTATGCAGAAAATAAAAAGAAGAGACAACCATGGAACATACCTCAACCATATGCAATATGATAGACCAGCCAAAACATCTCAAATAGCTTTTATTCATAAGATAGAGAAACCTGCTACAATGGAGATGCCGATCTGGAATGCTCAATAGATGGCCAAGAAGATAAACAATAGATCTGCTACAAAATGTTCCAATAGAAGACTCCAACATGCCTCCAAAGGCTGGATATACAATGAAGACTGAATACAATAGATCTGGGCCATAATAATGCTAAACCCCCAAGCTGGAAGGTGCCACGCTCTGCTAGAATGCTGAAGCCCTCAATAATTCGGCCCTGCTACCAAAAGTGTCCAATCACCCCAAGAAATATGCCAACTTATAGATCGGGCAACCGTAAGGACAACCCATGTGTCCAAATATCCAAATCCACTCTCAAACCCTGTAGATATGAACTCCTCCACTAAATGGTGCGCCCCACTGGATGACTGAAACCCTAGATAATTTGGCCCTGATGAAGGAGGCCTCCAACTACTTTGAAACTCCCTAGGAATATAGACTGGGAAACTGCAAGTCACTAGGTGAAGTCTCAGGGTCAGATATGAAGTGTAACCCCTCGAAACTGAGTAGATCTGAATCTCAAAAATGCCCTCCTTCTCTTCAATTCGTCCCACCGCTCTAAGAAATAATATGAGCCATAAAACTCTCTCATAAAGCACTAGGAATGATGGTGAAGACCCTGCAAGAAGATTCCAAGTGATAGAATCTCCAAAATCCCTGCCAATCACCTGCAATGTATCTCTCTCCAAGAATGGTGCGCCCCCCTTGCTGGAAACCCCCAACTGGTGTGCCCTCTCTTTATCTGCACAAGTAACTGAAGTGGAATCCTTCTGCAACTGAGTAGATTTGGAACTAGAATGGTGTGGGAGCATATTGAATCTCCGAGACCAAGATTGGGACAAGCTAGGTGGAATATTTCACCAACGAATCATCCTCTAGGGTTTGTTAAGTCAAAACCCTCAAAACCCCCAATGTTGGGCTCACTAGCTAATATCCAGAAATCCAAAGATAAAACATACATGAATAATGAGAAGAGGCCCTTGCCTTCCTTTTATACTTTCTGGCTCACCTTGTCCCTCCAAAGTGACTTTCATTTTATTAATAATTAATTAATTAATTAAATCACTTTAATTAATTAATTAACCTTTTTACCTCTGAAAAGCTCCTTATCTCTCCTTGTGGCTTCCCTGGCCACTGAAAGTCANTTTATTAATATTTAATTAATTAATTAAATCACTTTAATTAATTAACTAACCTTTTTACCTCCGAAAATCTCCTTATCTCTCCTTGTGGCTTCCTTGGCTACTGAAAGTCACTTCTAGCCATCCCATCCTATAGTGTTTCTCCTCCCGATTCCAATGAGCTATTACACTGAGAGGTTCCTCCAAGTAATGTGCCCAAAATGTCCTCTTTAGTGATTTCAATTAACTTATAGCTCAAAATAGTCAAAATCATGGAAATCGTCGGAATGCTACAAAACCAAAGCCAACCTGTGCGGAATGGCTCATAATGATGGAATATGATGATCAATGCAAGTTGGACCCCACAATGCCTCTCAAATACCCCTGTACTCGCTATAACATCCATCTGGCTACTCTAGTCATCATAAATCTCTGCACTATGATGATGTCCCAAAGTGGGGACATTACACATTCTTGGCATCGTTTCCAAGGAACGAATTGAAGACATTTCCCTGGGATTGAACAACAAAGAAATTCTGATTCTGAAAGTGCATAAGAAATCAATACCTTGAAGATTGCAACTTGCACCTGACGACTCCACTGTTTTAGTTGTGGCTCCCAAAGGCAGACACATGAGGTCTACTCCACATCTGCCTCTGGAAACACCTGAAGATAAACCATAAAATATTATCAAGAAAGGAAAGACCTCTCAAGAAGGACTTTCAACTGCTGTACTAGGTGATTCTGGTAATTTACATGATTATTCTTTTAAAACTCCAGTAACTGTATCGAATTCTCCTTTTATACCATATGCCAAAGTTTCCAGAAGTTTAGATTTTGAAATCTTTCCTGTTGAAATTCCCCCTTCTAGTCTTCATTTGGAAGGAGAAAGTTTTAAAACCCATGTTTCCCTTGATATTGTAAAGTGTTTTAGACCTAGGAGCTTAGAAGATTTTCCCATTTTGGGTTTTCCTACTCCTCCTATCAAAGTTGTTGTAACTAAAGAGGGGGAAACTTATTTTCCTTTGAACCCTATACCATTCTCCTCCAACACTCAACCCATTCCCCCTAGAAACATAGTTGCAGTCCTACCTGTCCAAACTCCATCTCCCCCTTGTTCTCCTATAGTTCACATCCCAATGGCAGGTGCTAATATTCCTAGAAATAGGATGGATGCCATAGTGGCTACTAGATATGCCCCTCTTGTTTTACCTCATCCTATGAATTCTCTCCTAGTTGGAGACTACCTTAAGTACATGCCCAAGTTCACAGTGGCAGAAGACATAACTACAGAAGAACATCTTTCATCTTTTTATAGTTATGCAAATAATCTTAACATTTAAAATGAAGATGTTTGGATGCGAGTTTTTGTATAGATCCTTGATGGTGAGGCTAGGAAATGGTTTAGGGGTTTGACTCCTAGATCTATTGATGGTATTGAAGCTTTCGATGATTCATTCTTGAGACATTGGGGGGATAATGTTTTTTTTCTTTATTATATTATAGAATTTGGGTCACTTAAGAGGAAAGAGGGGGAATTTGTTTTAGACTTCTAAAAAAGATTTAATAAAATGTACAATAAGATTCCCACTGAAATAAAGCCTACATAAACCTTTGCCAAGATTACTTATGCCAGCGCTTTTGACCTAGAGTTTTGCCTCCTATTGAGAGAAAGAATAGCTACCTCTTTAGCTCATATGCAAGATGAAACCCTTGAAGTAGAGTCTAATATATTGGCAGCTGACAAACTTAGGAGTAAATCTGATAGAGACTGAAGAAAAGGTAGGACTGAAGCTTCAACCTCTGATTCCTCTGTTGCCTCCCCTCAAGTAGATGAGTTGAAAAAATTGGTAAAATCACTTTCTGCAGAAATGGAGAAATTGAAATTTGAAGGAAAGTAGAGCTGTAGGAACCCCCAAAATGCTGATAATAGGGGTAATTTCAGAAGAGAAAATAATGCCCCTCAGATCATCCAAAGAGATCAAAGAAATAGGGATAGAGATGATAAAAAAATCCTATCCCCTCTCCAAAATAACCTTGTTACTGATGAAGAAGGAGAGAAAGAAGATGTTGATCTTGAAATCCATTGTCTTGGTGACACCTCCTCATCTCCTCATTTAACCCAATCTGCATATGAAGAGTCTCTCATGGATAGCCAACTAAATGAGTTGAGCAAAAGGGAAAGGACCAGTGGCAATCCAAATAGATACAACCTAAGGTCCAAGAAGAAAGAATGAAAGCCTGTCATTCTTGATCAGCCTACTAGAATAGAGCATCCTGTTAAGAGTGTGGCAACTAGCAACAATGAAAAAGATGCACAAAACCCCTAGCCAGTGGTTAAGAGCCCTACCCCAGAAGTTAAGGAGATTCTAAAGCCTCCCTCCTCTTTTAGCTTTGAGAATGATATTCAAAATATTAAAATCCATGTACCTTTCTTGGAGCTAGTTAAGAATGATGATTTCAAAAGGTACCTTTCC
>SNQJ01S0086807.1:51017-70231 GCA_010110895.2 Picea sitchensis
AATGCCTCTCAAATACCCCTGTACTCGCTATAACATCCATCTGGCTACTCTGGTCATCATAAATCTCTGCACTGTGATGATGTCCCAAAGTGGGGACATTACACATTCTTGGCATCGTTTCCAAGGAACGAATTGAAGACATTTCCCTGGGATTGAACGACAAAGAAATTCTGATTCTGAAAGTGCATAAGAAATCAATACCTTGAAGATTGCAACTTGCACCTGGTGACTCCACTGTTTCAGTTGTGGCTCCCAAAGGCAGACACAGGAGGTCTACTCCACATCTGCCTCTGGAAACACCTAAATATAAACCATAAAATATTATCAAGAAAGGAAAGACCTCTCAAGAAGGAATTTTAGCTGATGTACTAGGTGATTCTGGTAATTTACATGATTATTCTTTTAAAACTCCAGTAGCTGTATCCAATTCTCCTTTTATACCATCTGCCAAAGTTTCCAGAAGTTTAGATTTCGAAATCTTTCCTGTTGAAATTCCCCCTTCTAGTCTTCCTTTGGAAGGAGAAAGTTTTAAAACCCCTGTTTCCCTTGATATTGTAAAGTGGTTTAGACCCAGGAGCTTAGAAGATTTTCCCATTTTGGGTTTTCCTACTCCCCCGCCTATCAAAGTTGTTGTAACTAAAGAGGGGGAAACTTCTTTTCCTTTGAACCCTATACCATTCTTTTCCAACACTCAACCCCTTCCCCCTAGAAACATAGTTGCAGTCCTACCTGTCCAAACTCCATCTCCCCCTTGTTCTCCTACAGTTCACATCCCAATGGCAGGTGCTAATCTTCCTAGAAATAGGATGGATGCCATAGTGGCTACTAGATATGCCCCTCTTGTTTTACCTCATCCTATGACTGCTCTCCCAATTGGAGACTACCTTAAGTACATGCCCAAGTTCACAGGGGCAGAAGACATAACTGCAGAAGAACATCTTTCAACTTTTTATAGTTATGTAGATAATCTTAACATTTAAAATGAAGATGTGTGGATGCGAGTTTTTGAATAGAGCCTTGATGGTGAGGCTAGGAAATGGTTTAGGGGTTTGACTCCTAGATCTATTGATGGTATTGAAGCTTTGGATGATTCATTCTTGAGACATTGGGGGGATAATTTTTTTTTCTTTATTATATTATAGAATTTGGGTCACTTAAGAGGAAAGAGGGGGAATTTGTTTTAGACTTCTAAAAATGATTTAATAAAATGCACAATAAGATTCCCACTAAAATAAAGCCTACATAAACCTCTGCCAAGATTACTTATGCCAATGCTTTTGACCCAGAGTTTTGCCTCCTGTTGAGAGAAAGAAGAGCTACCTCTTTAGCTCATATGCAAGATGCAACCCTTGAAGTAGAGTCTAATATATTGGCAGCTGACAAACTTAGGAGTAAATCTGATAGAGACTGAAGAAAAGGTAGGGCTGAAGCTTCAACCTCTGATTCCTCTGCTGCCTCCCCTCAAGTAGATGAGTTGAAAAAATTGGTAAAATCACTTTCTGCAGAAATGGAGAAATTGAAATTTGAAGGAAAGTAGAGCTATAGGAACCCCCAAAATGCTGATAATAGGGGTAATTTCAGAAGAGAAAATAATGCCCCTCAGATCATCCAAAGAGATCAAAGAAATAGGGATAAAGATGATAAAAAAATCCTATCCCCTCTCCAAAATAACCTTGTTACTGATGAAGAAGGAGAGGAAGAAGATGTTGATCTTGAAATCCATTGTCTCGGTGACACCTCCTCATCTCCTCATTTAACCCAATCTGCATATGAAGAGTCTCTCATGGATAGCCAACTAAATGAGCTGCGAAAAAGGGAAAGGACCAGTGGCAATCCAAATAGATACAACCTAAGGTCCAAGAAGAAAGAAAGAAAGCCTGGCATTCTTGATCAGCCTACTAGAATAGAGCATCCTGTTAAGAGTGTGGCAACTAGAAACAATGAAAAAGAGGCACAAAACCCCCAACCAATGGTTAAGAGCCCTACCCCAGAAGTTAAGGAGATTCTAAAGCCTCCCTCCTCTTTTAGCTTTGAGAATGATATTCAAAATATTAAAATCCATGTACCTTTCTTGGAGCTAGTTAAGAATGATGATTTCAAAAGGTACCTTTCCAAAATGTTGCAGCCTGAACCTTCATCTCATCCCACAGACTCATTCAACCTTCAAGATGAAAAACCAACTATCATACTAGGGCCTTCGGTAGATGAGAGGGATGATTCCTCCCCTCCTTTCTATACATCATTGAACATTCATGATAAAGTGTTGCACAACTGTTTAATGGATTCAGGGGCATCTCATAATCTCATGCCTAAGACTGTTATGGATGAGCTTGGGTTGGAGGTTACAAAACATTTCCATGACCTGTACTCATTTGATTCTAGGAAGGTGAAGTTCCTTGGGGTTATTAAAGATCTAGTTGTCTCCTTGTTCGAATTTCCAATGAAAAGTGTGGTCATGGATATTGTGGTGGTGGATGTACCCCCTAAGTTTGGAATGCTCTTGTCTAGATCTTGGATCAAAAGACTAGGGGAAATTTGCAGATGGATCTTTCATATGCCACCATTCCTGTGTTTGGGGGAGAACATAGAAGGCTTTATAGGGAAGCACAACTTGCTTACATAATCAGTGATGAAGAAAATCCTACCAACCACCCCATTTTCATAGTTGATACTGATTTAGGAACCAATATGTTACAACTCATTGATGCTCCTCGAACACCTATTGAAATCAGGAAGCAACCTAACACCTCTTGTGAAGATCCTCCTCCCAATACCTCTGTTTGGAATATGTTCTTTGATGGAGACTCTTCTAGGGAGAATGATGGTGCTGGGGTAGTCTTCATTTCTCCTGCCCAAGAGACCATATCCCTGTCTTACAAACTTGAATTTGAAACAACAAACAATGTGGCAGAATATGAGGCTCTTGTTTTGTGTTTGAGGGATGATAACGACATGAATATTGAAGATCTAGCAATGTTTGGAGATATTGAGTTGATTGTTCATCAAGTCAGAAATCACTATCAGGATAATCACCCCAGGTTAAGGGCCTACATAAATCAAGTTTGGGATATGGTTGATGGTTTCTTCTTGGATTTTAAGGTCTCATTTGTTCCAAGAGAGGAGAACAATATGGAAGATTCATTGGTTGTTTCAGCCAGTAAGTTCAGGGTTCCTTTGGCCCCCAAACTCAAGTATGATGTGGAAGTAAAGTATAGACCCTCTATACCTGACAATGTCAAACATTGGAAGGTTTTTGAGGATGATCTTGAGATAAAATATTTCTTGAGACTATGGATGAATTTTCTGCTTCACATATTGATCAAGATCAGGATACTGAAGAAAACCCCCATGCTGATATTTTTTTGAATAAAATTGCTGACCATCATATTGTTCAGTTACCCAGTAACCATATTCCAAAGGGATTGGTCCCCTTTGAGAGATTTTTGATAGGAATGATGTTTCTGTGAAGGTTAAAGGTTCAACTGAATATGTTGATGTGAATGAATGCAATTTAGGAACAGAGGACGATCCAAAATATGTCAAATTGTCTAGCAGCTTGTTGAAGGAACAAAGGGCTGAGTATGGCAAGATTTAAAAAAAAATTGCAAACGTGTTTGCATGGAAATATGAAGATATAAGGACATATGGCACAAACATTATCGAGCATAAGATCCCTTTTAAAGAAGAGAGCCATTCAGGTAGAAACTTAGACAAATAAATCCCATGCTGCTGCCTATTATGGAAAAAGAAGTGAAAAAGATGTTGGATGCCCAGATCATCATTCCTTTGAGATATTCAAAATGGGTGGCTAACTTGGTGCCCATGAAAAAGAAAAATAAGGAAGTCAGGTTATGTGTTGATTTCAAGAATTTGAACAGGAGCTCCAAAAAAGATAACCACCCCTTGCCAACGATGGAGCACATTTTGCAAAGAGTGACTGGTTCATCTAGGATGTCTATGATTGATGGATTCTCTGGCTACAATCAGATCTCTGTCCTGCCTGAAGATAGAGAGAAGACAACCTTCACTACTCCTTGGGGCACATTCATGTATGCTAAAATTCCATTTGGATTGATGAATGTAGGAGCAACCTTCCAGCGAGCCATGGACATCACCTTCATTGGGGAGAAAGATAAATTTGTAGTCATCTATCTGGATGACATTACAGTGTTCTCAAAGTCTGACTAAGAGCATTTCCATCATTTGAAGAAGGTCTTCCTGAAATGAAAAAGTTTTGGTCTCTCTCTCAATCCTAAGAAGTCTTTATTTGCTATGAATGAACATAAAGTATTGGGGCACATTGTATCAGCAGAAGGGGTAAGAATTGATCCAAGTAGAGTATAGGCCATCCAGGCCTTATCTTTTCCTAGATCTAAGAAAGATGTTCAGTCTTTCTCAGGTAAGATCAATTTTCTAAGAAGATTCATCTCTAGCTTTGCTGAATTAGTGAAGTACATTACAACCATGCTTAGATAGGGAAATGAGGTGAAATGGACTACTGAAGCTCAAGAATCTTTTGATCAGATAAAATTAAAGGCCTTGATTGAAGCACTTGTGCTTATCATCCCTGACCATTCCAATGAGTTTATGATATTTTCCTTCACCTCATTTGACACATTGACTATTGTTTTGATACAGAAAAATACAGAAGGGTTAGAGAAACCTATTTCCTTTTTCAATAGAGCATTGAGGGATGCAAAAATAAGATATGATATCATGGAAAATAAGGCTCATGCTTTGGTCAAAGCCCTCAAGGCTTTCAGAGTATATGTTTTGCATTCAAAGATTGTTGCATATGTCCCTTTAGCCTCAGTGAAAGAGATATTGATCCATCCTGACATAGATGGGAAGAGAAGCAAATGGATTGCTAAAATTATGAAATTTCACCTTGAAATAAAGCCCACTAAATTGGTGAAAGGCCAGGGTTTAGCCAGGTTACTGGCTGAATCAAATTGTAAAGCTTTGGGGGTTAATTTTATGAACATAAACTCAAAAAATTAGCAAGCTGAGATTGCTGATAAAGGCTTTCATGTCAGATCTAACTTAGCATAATGCACTTGGTATAAAGACATCATACATTTCCTGCAGAAGTTGCGTCCTCTCGATGGATTGGGCAAGAACAAGGTGAGAGATTTGAAACTAAAAGAAATCAAATATTGTCTTATTGATCAGGTTTTGTATTGGAAAGATCTTATAGGATTTATGTTGAGATGTCTGGATCCACAAGAGGCCCACAAGGCCATAAATCATTTTCATGACAACTTATGTGGGGGCCATCATTTTTGGAGGACTACAACTTATAAGATCCTTAGAGTTGGGTATTTCTTGCCTAGCCGTTTTACCGATGTTTGTGCAAATTAGCAACAACTCAAATCTTTGCCTTTGAAACCTGTGGTGGTTTCGATACCTTTTCGACAGTGGGGTCTTGACTTCAATAGAGAAATCCACCCAACCTCAAGTGGTCATCACAAGTGGATTTTGACTGCTACTAATTATTTCACCAAGCGGATAGAAGCCATTCCTACAAGGAGTGCCTCCCATAAGGTAATCATTAGCTTTCTTGAAGATATCATGTCCATATTTGGTTGTCCAAGCAGGATTGTTACTGACAATGTTGCCTCCTTCAAAGCTGAACCATTGATCAAGTTCTGTGAACAATATGGGATTACATTAATCCATTCTACTCCTTACTACCCCCAAGGAAATGGTTTGGTAGAGTCCTCTAACAAGAGCCTCATAAATATCATCAAGAAATTGTTAGAAGACAACAAGAAAGCATGGGACTCAAAGCTGAAATTTGCCTTATGGGCTGATAGAGTTACAACAAAGAGGTCACTCGGTGTTTCCCCTTTTCAGCTTGTGTAAGGGGTTGAGGCTATCTTTCCTACTCAACTTGCCTTTCCCATGGAAAAATTCCTCCAGGACTACCAAGGAGAACCTGAAGATATGGTCAGGAGGATACAACAACTGGTAGAAGTACAACAAACTAGGGAGCAACTACTTGATAAAGCTTAGGACCATCAAAAAAAGATAAAGAGAGTCTTTGACAAGAAGGTAAGCAAGGCATATTTTCAGATGGGATATCTAGTGCTCAAAGGGGATGCACCCAAGAAATACAAAGGAAAACATGGTAAATTCGAAGCCTTATGGATTGGTCCTTTCAAGATTTCTGAGGTATTTTCAAATAACACTTATAAATTGCAGAACTTGGAGGATTCTGAAGTTTTTGGTGGCCCTGTCAATGGGCACTTTCTGAAAAAATATTTCACCTAAGCCATGATTGGGTTTCCATTCATTGTAAATATCACTTTTTCTTTTATTTCTGTTTGAATAAGTGACCCCATAGCCCTAGGACAAGACACTAAAACTGCTTGTTCTTGGCAGCTCACAGGAAGCATGCCATCCCCTGTGGAGCCAATGTTATCACATGAAGTTGTCAAGGGTCACATGTGGTTGTTGTTTATACCCAAGTCTGCACCCCTGCTCCATCTCTCTCTTCACATGGTTGTTGTTTATACCTGTCTCTAATTCTGCTTCCATCTCTCTTTTCCGCAGATACCATTCTGTGGGATTTTCCCTTCTATCGATAAAGTCGATTTCCTTTTCATCAATGACTGGGTTTTACTTAGCGTCATGCTTGACTCCATTCTTTGATCAAGGTTTTTGTTTTCTTTCGAAGGATGAATCATTAATATCGATTTTGGTCCAAAATTATCGTCATCTTTGCTTTTGATATTGATTGAGCCTACAACAAATACTCTAAGTCCTTTGTTTGCACATGTAACAACCATGAGAGCAAAGTGAAACATCTTGCATAGCCCATTTCAGGTTTGAAACACAAGCAAGCAGATATGCTCGATTCACAACGAAAGAAATCTCATGAACAATTCAGGATCAATCTAATTTTGAACAATCGTATTTTCAAAGTCGTGCAAGGATTAACGACTAGACGGTGGGGTCCCAAGACTCCGAATTTCAGAAGTTAATAAGGGGTCACACGACAATCAGAGAAAGTTCCGGATTTAACAAAAAATTTCAAGTCTCGTGAGCTAAAAAATCCCAAGGAATTTCACCATCCAAAAACAAAGGGACATGTGATCCGTGATCTCACTTTGAGGATTTGACACTTAAGAGGATTGTAGGGAGCTATGCATTGAAAAGTCCCAAAGAGTTGAAGCCCGAACTCCCAAAATAATTGTGAACCGTTGATCCAAACCAACAAGGACCATTGATATTGGCAACAATATCACTTGAAGCCCCAAAGTTCCGAAGTAACTTATTGTCCAAATCAAGAGTCCACGAGTCGATAGATCTCACACTTTGGAAGATTTACTTTGAAGGACAGCGAGCAAGCATAAGAAAACTTCCGAATCCCAAACTCGGCGAATCTTGGCCATCTAAAACAAGAGGACACATGCATAAATCTCTGCTAATCGGTGAATTCGACACTTCCGTGAGGATTGTAGAGCCATGAACCTAAAAGGCTTGGAAGCCTAACTCCCTCATAGTTTTGGATCGTTGATCTCAAATAAAAAAGAGTCATTCATCTTTGCAGCAGTATCGCCTTAAGGCTCGAAGTCCCAAAGTAACGTCCGATTGACATGTCACTGCGGGCCCAACCACTCCACGAGTGTTTTTCAACTCAACATTTGGAGCTCATCCATGGAGACAAGTGGCTTCCTTTTGTCCCTGACACATGGTATTCATTTCAAGCCTTTGGTTGTGTCATCATTCTACCAGCTTCATGCGACGTTTCAATCTTCTTTCATGACATCATCATAGTGATGTCAGCCACAACATCAACATCGAGAGATCGTCCTCTTCAGAGTTGTTATTGTTCATCACCAAAAGTAGCCATCCCTAAAGCACATTTAGAAGGATCCTAAAATTGGTAGGCGGATAAACTTTAGCATAGGGCTACCGTAGATCATGGGTCGCGAACTATATCAATGGCCACGCCCATCATAGGACGCTTACCACCAAGCATTAAAACTTTGGAGTGGTTCAGAAGCAATCGAAGACCATGGTATACTCAAAATGCTACATGGCGAGTGGTGAATTGTAGGGGCAATAAAAGGGTGCGGGATTCAACCGCTTCCTTGATGCCCCCACAATCACGGCTTATATAACATCGGTCACGGTATAGGCCATGGCACCCCTCAGGCATTAAGCCTCATCTCATCTCGATGAGAGATCAAAGCATTTAAAAAGAAGGACTGTGGTTGAAACCTTGGCTCACTCCATAAATAGGAAACTTAGAAGCTATGGATGAGGAGACATGATTGTTAGACCAGGTACCACAGAGGGAAGATTTTCCTGTAGACCCATACCGGGATTCGAGATTATGTTTGACAGAGGAAACACATGTCCTACAAAGGATGCGTAGATGAAAGCTTTGAATGGATGGCCAGATCACACTCCTCGGTATTGTGGATCGATCTGAGTATAAATAGATCAAATCAAGATTTTTTATGGTCAGCTAACCTGCTGAGTAGAGCTTCCTATTTTTTAATATTTGATAACAAAGTTGTTCTTTGTTTTGCATGAGACTTGAGACTTTCACATTAATAGAAGTACATTTCTTTTCATCATCTTGTTTAATCAGTATTGAAACACTTGCATGGAGGATCCGCATTTGTGGCTGTAGTTGTAATGCAGAATGTAGGTTTGATTATAATACCGCTGTGATCAGTTTTGGTATTTTCTTTGTTATCTTATTTCTCCTTATGTTGAAATGCTCAGGCATGGAGGATCCAAAATGAGCTGTTGTGTAGCTCACAGTAATGGAGGCTCGATTTATTATGTTGTCGATATATTCTTCGTTGTTCAAAGCTTAATTTCAAGAGTGTTCTTGAGCTTGGGTTTTTTCTTCAACAAGTTTCTTGAAGGCCGGATGCCCATAGAAAACTTGTTTACTTTCTCACTAAGTCTTCCTTATGCTCACTCTTAAACCTTTAAACTATTGATCAAGTTAATGAGGACTCATTCCTATGTAAATTGTTTGTCCAATTTATGTGTTAAAACATTCTCATACTGATCTTTTTCCACTTGAACTCCATTCATAAACCTACCCTCCACAAAACTCTGATGGGTACTGGCTTATCCTCAACTGGAGGGTGACTCTCGCTAATAATTTCTGCATCATTTAATTCACTTAAGCCGACCTCATATACAACTTGTGAGAAATAACAACTTGGCTCTTCCAACCTAACATCATTAATTTCCTTAATTACATTTTAAACATTCGAAGGAAAAATGAGAGGGCAATGCCTCCTCCTTCCTTGAATGTGCACCAATGTGCTAGAAAACTGGCATGTGCTAAGATGGAGCAATGCTCCTGCATCACTTTGTGCTTCCATTTTCTCCTCATACCCATGATTCTGATTGGGTCTCTTCATACCCATGATTTTGATAGGCTCTACGTATGGTTGTTCTCTTGGGGAGTTGATTAGATCCTTAATAGAATTTGATATTGGGCTTTGTCTTGTGTTGGGTACAACTTTCCTTGGGGGTTCAATGGGATGAAAATTGCATTATGTGTTATCCTTTTGGAGCCAACAAATATGTCGTCATTAATCCCTTTTTATTATGTTGATCATATTAATAGTAAAAACAATAACTTATTACTTCAATAAAGGTGCACATGATAAGATTCTGCACTTGAAGGGGTTTCCCTTCCCAGGGCATATTAAACCATATAAGGGGACCTAATGGCTGGTGATGTTGCATTGTCCATAATTACCCTCTATGGAATAGAGGAAGTTGGAAACATTGTACATTAAATAATACAAAATACAATGGATTCCCAGGCATGGATGAACCACTATAAAAAAAAGAGAGAAGGACAATTCTTGTATGGCCTTGTTATTAGGTCATATTTGTTGGTTTTGTTGAAGAGGAAAGAGTTTTATCTTTTATGGATTATTGTTTCTCTAAAAACTTAAGGTAGAAGTTTCTTTGAAAAACTTTAAAAAGTGAGGTTTGGGAAGAGGTCACAAGATAAAGACACTCCATAATGGAAGGATCTTGAGGATTGTTGAATAAAATATTGTCATTGGATGTCAAAGGTTAGGTATGATCAAATATAATTCATGACTTTAATAAATAACAAAAGTTGAAAAGTTAGGTGAAGTGGAGTTTACGGAAAAGAGGAGTAAGCATGAGTGGATTAAAGAAAAGGTAAAGTGAAAGTGGGAGTCTACGAAAAGTGAAGTAAAACACGAAAAATGGATTAAAAAAAAGGTAAAAATGAGAAAAAAAATAAAAAAAAAAAAAAAAAAAAAAAAACCATGGTGGTATTTTACCCATGGTATGGTCAAAACTGAATTAAAATAAAAAGGGGGGGAAAAACAATTATTATTTAATAAAAGTCACGACTCTTCAAAAAAACATGAATTTTCATGTAAATCTTATGGAAAAGTATAAATAAAGAAGAAGTTATTGTAGAAAATGTGTGTAAGTAAAAAATGTAATATTCCTATGCATATCATTTGAGGTGTGATGATTGAACACTATTCAAGGAGCGACAATTAAATATTAACGAAGATCAGATTTTGTACTTGTGAAACTAGATCCGGAAAAAGAAAAAGAAGTGAGTACAGATCTGAGGCATAGGAAGAAGAAGTAGTGAGCACAATGCAAAAGAAAGCAAAATCTAAAGAGAGAAAGTAGAAGAAGGAAAGTATAGTGTGCATTTGAGGCAAAAGCTGAAGAAGAAGCTAGAAGATTTGTGAAGGCAAGAGCTTAAAAATGGGTTGCAAGTGCATCGTGAAGATTTGGCGAAGGAAGAAGTAAAGAGGGAAGATAATATTTTGTGAAGATAGAAGAAACAAAGGGGATTGGTGTCTCATGTAGGCCTCCTACTAAAACAATAGAGGGGATTGATGTCTCTTTTAGGTTGGTTCACAAAACAACATAGGGATTAGTGTCTCCGAGGGTCGGCTGCCTGCCAAACAATAGAGGGGATTTTTCTCCTGTAGGTTGGTTCCTACGAACAACAATCGAGATTGGTGTCTCTAGTTG
The DNA here is from genome assembly GCA_010110895.2 of Picea sitchensis. NCBI lineage: Eukaryota > Viridiplantae > Streptophyta > Pinopsida > Pinales > Pinaceae > Picea > Picea sitchensis. The sequence continues at coordinate 62,040 of SNQJ01S0086807.1, forward strand.
GTTGGTTCCTATAGATTAATAAAAATAATATTCTGTGGTTTTCCTCCCAAAAGGTTTCCATGTTGGGATCGCGGTTTTTGGTTGTTGTATATAGGGATTACTTCATTATGTTCATTGCGGTGTATGGATGTTGAAATAAAAGATATCTTTATACCGGGATTCAACACCTCAAGATAAGTAAGTGTCTACTCAACAAGGATATCATCAAGTCATAATTTGTCAACACTCTTCATGTTCTAAGCCAGATGACAGATATTGAAATGATTTCATTTACACTTCAATGCTTAAGATGTTCAATTATTTTATTTTTGCAACATTTCCTATTTAGTTATGAAATTTTTTAAAAGATTGTACTTCACTTCTGGGGTAGTGGCAGAGGACCATTCTTTGTTGTATCTTTCTTATTTTTTTCAAGATATGATTCTCCATTTGGGTTATGATTGTTTTGACTCTTGCTTGAAAAGTATCTATAAGATTTTTGTAGTAAACTACAAACTTGTCAATATAACAAACCATCAATAGATTGAGTTCCTAAAGAACTGTGTTATGGAAGTATATGGAATGGACTTGTCAAATGCTTATCAACATGTATTTACATTCATTAATCAGTTGGGAGTGGCTTTATGACATGCTCTCACATCAAATAACAAGTGAATGCAGATGATGTATTAGGACAACAAAAGTAAAGGTGTAATACACATGTAAGATGAGACATTGAGTATGGTATTTTAAATAATTAGAATGTTAGTAATGAATATATGATGAATAATAGATTCATTTCATTTGAGATCATTGACAACTAAAAGTGTTTGAGTTATTAGTGTGAAGTATATTATATGATCACTTCATGAATTATTGTAAATATTGCATTAAAAATATTATATGCATGAATACTCACATTTACTTAGTTGATTGAAAGTTCATCTTGCAGGTAGAGTGGTCTTGGATATGGTGATGAGTGTAAGACCATGATGAACACTATGTGTTACCACATGCAATATCCAAACATTATGAGAATAATCTTATACTTATTAAATATGTCTTCTGTATAATACAAGTTTGAAACATTTTTTTTTTGATTGAAGATACTATTATGATATCTCATGATGACTGTATGTATATGATACATGTGAGATGATGGATCTGTCTAGAAAGGACAGATGATGGCTATTGAGTTGGAAAGAATGAAGAATATCCTACTTTTTTGACACTAGAACCCTATTATAGGCCATGATCACCATTAAGATGTGCTATGCTATGTTAGAGAAAGCTAGGAGATGCATTGGATGTAAGTCTCTATAAGTCTCGATACTTTTCCATTGTGAGTAAGCCTTGGAAAATGATGGATCACCCGAGGGAATATGTAATAGAGAAGAGGATGCCTAAGCCTGGAGGGTGAGTGACTACATGGAAGAAGAGGCTTGAATGAGTAACATGTTACTTGGGATCATGAGTGCATTGGGTGTGTCTAAGAAAAACAATGAGTTGGGTTCTATCCGTGGCAACCATATGGATTAGATACATATTCATCCAAATAAGTATTGATCATTATCTTGTAGTATGAATATATATGCTTTAGTCATGAACTCAATATTGACAGATTGTAAATTCATGTTGATAAAATACTTAACGATTAGAAATTTCTATGTTATGCATGCTTACATTGATGAATGATGTAGGCATATGCCAGAATGCTAAAGTTTGGAGGTGTACTAAGACAATGAATAAAATGACATTCCAGGTATAACTAAATAATTATGAAATAAACATTGCTGCAATAAATAACACTGAGGATGATGCTATTCCAAGGGGGAGGGGTTGTAATATCCCAAATTTTACTCTTGAAATTATTTGTAATTAAATTGTTTAAATACTTTGCATGGATTTTTTATAACTTTGCTACATTGACACCATATCAATGGTGCCGTGAATATTGTACATATTTTATTTTGCAGTTAATATAGGAGAAGACCAAAATCAACCGAGTTTGAGCACCTACAGGGGCTATGATACCACAAGAGGGGAAAGGTGAGGGTGTCTAAGGGGGGTTTATGACTAAATCATATACTTATGCTATCTTTAACTCTCACCCAATTTCAATTTTAAATTTCAAAACAAAAATGAGTTAAGAGGAGTGGAGGAACCAACTCCTCAATCTAAGTCACAACTCCTAAATTTTAGCAAGCTGGCTCCCCTACATTCTTGGAACTAGGAGGAGAAGTTGCGTTTGAACTCTCTAACCATTATGCATGAGGAAAATTCGAATGGAGAGAAGAAGGCTATTAGAAAAAGTGATAGAGAATATTTTAGGAAGGTTAGACATTGGAGGAAGAGAGCCAAGCCCATGATAGACCAACCAACCATGAACTAAAGGTTGTAGCTTTGAGGAAAAGCCAAGAAACCATGGAGAACTCTACTAAAACTTGAGATAACAACTTGGACCTTCTGTGCACACACTGAATATATTTAGAAGGAGTATTGTCTAAGGACTGGAAAATAGAGAAAGATATGCTCCTTGTGTTGTGTGGAGTAGTGTTGTTCCACATTCGTAGTCAATATTTGGTTTCATTTTACTATCCATAAAATACTTCCTTTGTTTTTCTTTTTCCCTTTTTCCTTAGTCTTTTCCCCCTTTATCGATTTTCTCAACACTTAGCCAAATTCAAGTAATGCGGGGTGGGTTAGAAAAAGTCTTAGGCCCACACGTCTTTAGGTCCATAGGTCTGAATTTCATAATCATGTGTCCTCCAAAATGCACCTCTTACTTCCACATTCCCCAAATCACACCTTTTTCACTTTCCAACACTTAACCATTTTTCGTGAAAAGTAGATGCAGGACCGCATACCATTTGTTAACTTTTTATTGAGTCTCTAGGTCTGCATACCTTCTAACCCACATTCTCATGTTTTCCAAAATGCACCCCTACCTCTGCAACCCTCAAAACGATCATCTCCCATACTTAGTCACATTTCTTGTTTTGATGTGGTCCTCCTTAATTTTATCCATATCCTCAAGTTCACAAGTCCATAGGTTTCTAGTCTCACATTCTACATTGTTCACTTTCCAACCCTCATATTACACTCCCATACTTAACACTTTTCAGCCTCCATGACACCACATCACCACTTCCCATCACATTTATGATCCCTGCCACATCAAATTCCACTTGTGTAAGCATAAGACCGTTGTTAAATTCGTGAAACACTCGTAAACCTTGCAATAAATTCAAATCTCATGCAAGTTGACAACTGTTGGCCCTTGGTTGTGGATTAAGGAAGAAATCGAAGAATAAGGAAGAGGAAAGGCGACGTACAAACTGTGCGGAAGGCACATTGACTGAGAATGGGTCGAAGTGGTCAAAGAAGAAGAAAAGAAGGAGCGAAGTAAGGAAAGCGAGGCGTTGAATGAGAAGATCGAGGAAGACAGATCAACAAAGAAGATGGATTGTGGACAACTCAACAAATGGAAAAAAGCTACCAATGGATGATTTGGAGCACTTGGTGGGAAAGAAGGAAAGACAGGCTGGCGAAGCCCTAAAAACGTGGGTCAAGATGACCTAGTGTTTTAGACATTTAGGGTTTTGGATCTAGGGTTTTGACACCTAGACAGTTGCGATGTAATGTATAAATAAAGGTCAAGGAGAGTCGAGAGGGTTGGTCAATAGTTGATTGTTCGTGATTAAGAGTTAAGAGAGTGATTATTGTTGTACAAGAGAAGCATTGCATTGTGAGAGTAGTATTGTATTATGGATCTTCAGCTGGGTGCAAAGATCAAACCTATAGTTGGGTGCACAGGGAGGGGAGAGAGAAGGAGAGAAAGAGATCTGCAACTAAGTGCATAGATAGAACTGTATGTTTCCATTTAATATATAAATAAACACAGTTCTTTGGACGTAGCCCTAGGGAGAGGGTGAACCACATATATTTTGTGTCTCTTTGGTTGATGCTGTGTTCTTTGCTTTTTGTTATTCTGTTATTGCATCGTTGTGCTAGATATGAGATATAACTGTGTGAAGTAGACTTAAGTCGGTAAAGAATAAATATATCTCTGTGTGTTGTTGTTTTGGATCCACTTTACATTTCCTCTGGTTGTAGACACATGTGTCCTGCAACCCCCTATTGCTACTTCGGGTGAGATTGCATCTGCTCCGCAGGTGTTGCCGAAAGGGCCAATAGTTGGGGTTTGTTGGTGCATTGTTAGAGTTGAACCTTAGGTCTGCTCTTGTGCTAACAAATGGTTCCATTGCTGGGACCAAGATCTCATTGAGGGAATGTCAAGGTGGTTTCCATCGAAGACAAAGATTCAAAAGTGGATAGAAGAACAAGAAAGGGACTTCGCCGAAGCCCAGAACAAGAACCCTAGCCTTAGTACAAAGGATTGGTTGGGGAGGTATATATTTACTGATATACACGAGATTTTCTTTGGAGGAATTCACAAGGAGATATACGAGTGGTTAGCCATATTAGCAGATACCCAGGTCAAAATCAGATCTAGACCACCTGTGGTTTGGACGTCAGCACTGATAAAGAAGGTCAGAAGAGTTGATAATGTCGTATCAAGAGTAGTAGATCATTGGTTTGATAACACTATTGGAGGGTACATTACTGAGTTTTCTATTGACAGAGTAGAGTCATATAGACAAGCATAGAGATATTTCTTTAAGAGACCTAAAGGAAAATTTTTACACTTTTTGAAGTTGAAGATCAAGATGATATTGCATGAGAAGAACATCTTGAAGATACAATAATTGGTCGGATTGAAAACTAATGTTCAATAACTCAGATAGTGAAAACGACACAGAGGTTTGACATATGCACAGTGGGAGAACCTTCAGAGAGGTTCCTCTAGTAAACCCGTTTGAGAAGAGCCACGAACCACTGGCACAAGATGAAGGGTTCTATAGTGGAGAAGAAGAAGAGATATTGAATGAGGAAAATTTAGGGTCCGCTAGGGCATAGGAAGAGAAGACTAAAGAAACTCGTCGGTAAGAATTAGAAACTTTAGGAACTGCGCTGACTGTAGAAGTAAGTACTATTACTCCTCTTGTTGTTTTAGCAACATTAAGTAAAAATAGTAGTCATAGTTACTAGGGCACTCAGAGCACTGTTACCAATAGTTTAGTACATACTCAGTCAATCAAACTAGGAAGATCTATGGCAGATGAAATGAGGCTACCTATATTTAGAGGATATATATCTAAAGATCCTGATTACCACTGGTTCTTATGAGAAGCTGTATGGAGTATCAAGCAAGTCAGTGAAAAAGCTGTTAAGAGAGCTTAGTTTAGTACTACCCTGAGAGACCGCGCACTGAGATGGTATATGAAGTTTGTTAAAGGGACTACACAGCCTAAACCACTGAACTATATCAAGACTGCGTTGAGTGCGGAATTCAAGAAACCAAATTTGGAGTCGCAGTGCATTACAGAACTGAAAGAAATCAAGCAGAGAGTAGCTGAATCTGTTTGGGAGTTTGATCAAAGGTTTAAAACCTTGACAGGTCATTTGAGTTTTCATATCCCAGATGAGAAAAACAAGGAATGGTTCATTGTTTCCCTCCTAACACACATCAGAGTTCCTCTGATGCAACATAAGGTCACTTCGCAGGTTGAGGCACTGGAGATCGCCATGAAACTAGAATCATCCCCTATGGCAGAATCCAGCTTAGGTATGAGTCAAATTTTGAGTCAGCTAACTAGCTTACCTCTGCAGGTTCAATATATGAAGAAAGAAAAGGGAAAATACAAAAGGGAAGACATCTGGTGTATCAGAGGAAAATCATAGGTCCATGATAAGGAGCACTGTCCCCTATTTCATGAATACTTGGCCTTTGGATCTTCGAGCCCTTTGAAGTAGGTTACTATACCCTGGTGTGAGGTATGTAGAAATAGACATTGCCCTGGTGAATGCTATTACATGAAAAATATGTCCAGACACCTACCAATATTTACTGCACATTCTGTAAATCTGTGGGGCATGATGAGAATGATTGTAGGGATTATGAACTGTTGCATGAAAGGTCAAGAGATACATATAGGATTCAAGGAGAGATGCAACAAGAGGGAAATGCTACGCATTTTAATTCCCCAGGAAGAGGGAACTTCAACCCTCATGGTGGATTCAGAGGAAGAGGACGAGGAGGAGGTATGGGTCGAGGTCGAGGTTAGATCATTTATTATAATTGTGCACAACTGGGACACTTGGAAAGGGACTATTAGAACCCTTGTACCACTTTCAGCTACTACAACTCATTTGAACATGTTATTGAAGATTGTCCCATGTTGTTAGCCAAACTTCAGGAGAGATGAGGAGGAAACCATCAAGTAAAACTAATCTTAGCAGAACCTTGTGGAGAGGATCCTAGAGTCACTATTATCACTAGAGGAGGCACTATTACAGGATAAGACAGAGTGACCCCAGGAAAGAATACAAAAAAATCAAGGGTCAAAAGAGCTGTAGAGAATACACAAGTGTTTGATCCAAGGAAAGAAAAACAGACGTTTGAAGAGGCAAGATGAGAATTTGGAAGAGATCAGGCTTCTTCATCAAAGACACAACTAGAAGTGAGAGAATGTGGAATGCCTCTGGCATTCTATCAGTCTGCCTCGCTCGGAGAAGGAAAAGAGGTAAGAAATCTTATGGAATTATTATGTACTTGCATTAATTTGATTAAGGATGAAAGAGTTGTACAAGAACTACAAAATTTGATCAGACAATATGAGATAGGCAAGATAGATCCTTTGTTGAATAAAGTAATACACCAAGTATCTAGGAAGAGAAGGACAAACAAAGAACTACACCTTAATGCTCAGATTGGGGACTATGACATATATTATGTGGTCCTCGACTTAGGCTCGGAAGTCAATGTTACGACGAAGCAGACCTGGGCACTCATGGGAAAACCTAAGTTGATTTACTCCCCTATCAGGCTCAGGATGGCTAATTAGCAGGCAGTAAGCCCCTTTGGAAGACCGGAGCATGTCCCTGTGGACATCAACATGGTAAGGACGTTTGTGGACTTTGAGGTGATTGAGATAGTTGATGATAACTGTCCTTATCTTGTGCTATCAGGAATTGATTGGGCTTTCAACAATTCCACTATTGTTGACTTAAAGAAAATAAGAATGACATTTGAAGGTGATGGCTGTAGGGTCATTGCACCTCTTTACCTTGATGAAGGTCGCAGATACACAGAACCCATCAGAGAAGAAGACCATGCATACGAGCTAGAGAAAATATATAAATTGACAACAAGGCAACAAGATTACATTAATCCTACGACAGATGGGAATTTAAGTTGGCGAAGTGACAACGCATGCTCATTAGATTTACAAGAAGCACTAAAGAATTGGTAGAACAAAATGCATGAAGTTTCTGCATGAAGGTGTGCTAGATTGACAAAGGAAGTTCACTGGATTGGCACAAAAGTAAGTAATCTGCCCACATTTGATGGTTTAAATCATTTATAAACTTTCTTATTGGAATTTGAAGAAATTGTACCAGTACAATAGAGGTTGTTGGCACTGGATGAGGACTTGAAAGCAATGCCAACGAGATGGTGGGGAACACACAAGAAGAACATCATGGACTGGGTGTAATTTCACATTTTGATGACAGTGCGCTTTTCAGACCAAGTCGAAGGGTGCAAAGTTAGATACATAGGTCAGAGCTATCCGAAGGACCATTTACGAAGTTGTGAGGAAGCCTAGAGAAGAATTCCTCAAGACCAATGGGTGCATAAATTCATTAACACTTTGGACACAAAACCTATTAATTGGTATCTTCAAGTAGAACCACTCCTCACCATTGCAGATTGGTATGGTATGACTCATAATTTTGTAGCTACATTTTTATTTGAAATTCAGTACCCCATAGTAGATCAAGCTTTACAAGTTGTAAGACAAAAAGTCTTTGAGGAGGCACCTTGTTAGAAAAATAGGACCGCGGAGCAATAAAATAAAACAAATGTAGAAACAAAACACAGAAGACACACAATACAAGAGAGACACATATTTACATGGTTCACCCAGTGTGGGCTATGTCCACCAAAGAAATTGCCAGGTCCTTCCTTTATTATTATCCAACAAATGAAGGGATACAACCTACAACAAAACCCACTGTAACTTCCTCTTCTTTCTCTCACAGTCTCCTCTCTCAGAATACAATATTCACCATCAACCATAGCCGCAATA
>SNQJ01S0086808.1:0-17231 GCA_010110895.2 Picea sitchensis
TATTTTTGAACTAAAGTATAATGTTGAGTTGTAAATGAGGTCTTCGAACTAAATTATACCAGTCTCAAGTCTAGTTCTAAGTTCGAACTAAAGTATGAAGCTAAGTTATGATTAAATCATGCAAATAGGTTACTATTTCAAGTCTCTCCTCTTCTCCTCTTCAGTCTATATAAGCAGAGGTCAACCCCTCTCTTCAACACAGTTTTGATATGCAGGTCAAGGGAGAGGCAATAGAGGAGCAAGGTCAGAGCCATCTTGGCAATCTCTTTAAGAGCATAACATTCATGGTGGATATTTGTAAGTGATCATACATTATTAATGAAATAAAGGAATATCGTTTGTTGGGGTTTTTCTCCCTGTACAGGGTATCCCCAGGGTATATGTGTTGTTGATGTGCATGCTTACTTGTCTACATAGTTTTTTCTATTCGATTATGATTTGGTATTGTTGAAGTGTATTAAGATGGAATCAAAGTGTTGAAGAAAATAAAAGAATTAATCTGCATAAGAAATCAATCTAATAATTTAACATTTTTCTCCCTCATCTCCCTATGGATGTGAAAAGGTCGAGAAGTGGTGATTGTGTGCAATGGGTATCAAAGATAAGTTTGTTTATTTTTAGACCAATAAACTAATAAGAGAAAATAGCAATGTGTTTTCTCCCTTGTAAGCTCAAAAAAATGAAATAGTCCATCGAAGTCTAGGACAACTTAACTATTGATTTTCGTATGCAATTTTGCATTGAAATTGAGTCAAATTAACATCTATCACCTACAACCATGTTTTGTAATGTGGATGGAAATTTTTGACAACAAATAATAGATGTGAAAAGCAAGCTATCTACACCAAAATAAGTTTGAAAGTGAATCTAAAATAGCCTAGAAAGTGCATTGGACAAGGAAGAAATCAAGTTGGGTTATATTTCTTAGATCTATAGGTTCAAACTAGTTTTCTAATAAGTTGTTACAACCATAATAAATTGAGCAAAAGGGCTGGAAAATTCTTTGGAAAATGAAAATTTTAATTTCCTAAATATTCCAACATAGTTTCTAGAGAAAACTGTGTTAGGATGATTAAAAACTTAAGAGTTAGTTAAGATCAACTTGGTCTAATGTGTCACTAGGTAAAAGTGTGTTTCTTTCATATGCATTAGTATGCATTTGTAGTTAGATAATGTGATGGTCACAATATGTTCCCAACATCTGACGGTTCGTATTCTCCTAGATCTTAACAGTTGCATTGATTCAAGACTTAACACCTGATTGGTCCATGATCTCTATTTAAACAGCATGGAGGGTCATTTTTCGATGATCAATTGTGAAAAAATCTCTTGCAAATCTATTTGTAATATTTTTCTTTTGCATTAATAAATTTCTCCAAGTGGCTACATTGGTTGGGGCCATGGATGTTTCCCCACAGGGTTTTTACCACGTCAAATCATTGATGTGTTGATCTTTGATTTGGTTGTGTGAGTCGTTACTGAAGGTGTTCATCCTCTGTTGGAATACCTGTGTTGTTGAACATGGTATCAAAGTGCATCTGAAGACCCGCTCTTATTGTAGATTGAGATCTTGAAGTCGTGTTGTCGCATTTCTGGTTTCTATTATTTATGTACATTTTGGGGCCAAGATAACTATTCCATTGTATCTGAAGCACTCATTTTAGTCAGGAACGCTTTTCTTTTCACTTGAAAATATTTATGTTTTCCCAAGATATGATCATTTCAATTAGATCTGGATGTATAAAGCTCAAATATGCCCTTTTTAAATTTTTGCAGAGATAATATTTCGGTTTTTGTTTTTATTTCCGAGTTGCTACTCTTTTCGATCTATGTATTCTCTTTTCCCTATGCCCTGTGCAATCTCAACAAAACAAAAACATAGTGGAAATAGTTTTCCTATCTATGTATGCTCTTTGTCTTGCACTTTGTACGATCTCAATAAATCAGAAAGAGAGGGAAATTTTCATTTTCCAAGTAAGCTAATCGAGATCTAACCCTTGTTGATGTCAAGAAGTGAAAAAAAATTCTTCTATGAAAAGATTTTTTATGAGCACGCTCTCCAAGGTCATATTCCACAACAACAACCATCTCAATCCTCCTTCTAAACAACATAATGTGTTTTGCACTAGCTCACTTGGTTAAAAGTTGTTTTATTAAGTAAGAGGTCTTGACTTCAAGTCTTCTTTTCTTTTTTTTCTTCTGAAAAAGTTCATGCATCCATTATAAAGTGTATTTCACTTAAATTATAAAAGTGAATCACTATAAGTAGTTTTGATATTTTATTTTAAGTTATTTATTTTGCATGCACCTTTCATTTACAAAGTAACTTCATTGTAAAAGTGATCCTACGTATTCTATAAAAGTGGGTCACTTCATAAGAAAATTATTTGTAAAAGTGAGGTTATTAGAAGGAGGGGTATCACCATGTGGACCAACTTATACTTTCCAAATGGCTATTTGGTTATCGTTTATGCATTTTTTCAAAAGGAAATAACTTTCACATTCGAAGCCTATTTTCAGTGTCATTTTTTTTTAAACAACCTATTTTTTTGAGAGATTTCCATCCAGACCATTAGTTTAAATGTTTAAATCAATATTCTCTTCATATTTAATATGAATTCTCCCAGTGAACTTTTTCTTACCAACACCAACTACTTCCAATGGAAATCCCATATGGAGGATTTATTAAGAAGTAAAGGATTGTACCATATTACCTTGAGAAAAGAACAAGAGCCCACTTATGATGGAAAGTATGCCAAATGGATTAATAGGAATGCGGAAGTCTGTGGACTAATCGAAATGTCCATCTCTCTTGATTTAAGGTTTCACCTTAAAGAAATTAATGCCCCCAATAAATCTTGGGAAAATCTTGAAGTTGTGTTTGGTAAACACAATATTATTCGAGCTCGCCAACTGGCAAATCAGTTAATGAATTTAAGTCCAAATTATTTTCCTTGTATTGAAATTTACTTATCTAAGTTCGAAACACTTAGACTTTTATGTATAGAGTGCCAACTATATCTTAAGGAATATCGATGCATATATGTTATTATTTCAAAACTTGGTAGTGCATATTATGTTTTTGTATCTACCTTTTATGCCACTAGAGAAACTTTAGGGAGTGTTTATAAAGAACCCTCTTTTGATTCCTTTTGTGATGCTCTAATTCAAGAGTATGATAAGTTTGTGCAACTTGGATTGATCAGCATTGCAGGTACATACAACAAAGCCTTAGTGGTCCAAAAAAAAGATAAATCCAAGAATTCCAATAAACAACATCCTCACCACAACAACAAGCAAAACAAGGGTCCCAAACCCTCTCAACCAGCTTTTGCTCCTATTGGTGACAAAGGTGCAAATTCCAAAGAAAGAAGACTAGGGATAGACATTGCAACTTTTTTGGGAAAGATGGTCATGTGGAGTCTAAATGTTTTAAGAAGATGGAATCTTCAGAAGCAGCGATGAAGAAGCACAACATTAGTATTGATTCTTCTTCATCTATCTCTTCTTCTCAAGGACATACACTTTCTTCTTTTGGTTTTTCCTTCAATGCAACTTCTATTTATTCTTATGATGAGTGGCTTATTGATTTTGGAGCATATGATCATATGGCTAAGGATAAATCCATATTTTTGCTCTAAATGAATGTAACACCACGAAAATATTTAGCGATGATGATAGATCTCTTAGTGTTGTAGGGTCTAGAATAGTTCCAGTAGTTAATGATCATTTCAATGATGTGTTATGTGTTCCAAGTCTTTCCCACAACCTTCTATCAGTGTATCAAATCACGCATTTAGGTGAAAGTAAAAACGTAGAGTTTTCACCACATCGAGTTGTAATCAAGGATCTAAAACATCCTAAGCATGTTCTTGCAACTGGAATTGCTAATGATATTATCAGGTTGTATAATTTTGATAACTTTGGGTCATCATCTTTTCCATTAGTTTTTGTTTCTTATAGTGATGACTTGAGAAAACTTTGGCATCAGCAGTTTATTCATCTAAACTATTTCTCATTGCAGCAATGATGTAATCAACATATGGTGAATGGTCTTCCTATTATTTCTTTGAGAGATGGTATTTGTGTCGGTTGTGTTCTCGAAAAACATCATCGGGACAGTTTTGACAAGCATGCCTTGACCCCTTTACAAATTGTTCACAATGACTTGTATGGCCACTTTCTTCTCGTTCTTTTTCTGGATGCAATTATTTCTTCACTTTCATTGATGACTTTTCCAAACGCACTTGGGTTTACTTTTTAAAACTTAAGAGAGAAGTGTTTGATAATTTTTTGGCCTACAAGGCCCTTGTAGAAAAACAATATGGTCATCAACTTCAAAGGTTAAGAACAGATAATGGAGGCGAATATGTGAACAACATTTTACAAGTTATTGCATTGCACAGGACATCCAAATGCAACACATTTTTCCGTATACACTACATAAAAATGGTGTTGTTGAGAGAAAGAACTACACATTAAAATAAATGGCTAATTGTATGATCCAATCTAAGGGATTAAATCTAAAGTATTGGGCAGATTTCATTACATGTGCAAATTACATAGTAAATCGCACTCCCACAAAATATCTTTAAAATATAACACTGAAAGAAGCATGGAACAAAATTAAGCTAGACATAAGTCACTTTCATGTATTTGGAAATGTGGCATGGACTCACATTCCTAATGAGAAAAGGAAATCTTTACAGCCTAAAAATGAGAAGTGTATTTTTGTTGGTTGTTTTGAAGATGTAAAAGGTTACAAACTTCTTCAACCTCATTCAAATGAAATTATTATTCAAATAGATATTAAATTTGATTAAAATCTCTTGGACTACAAGCCTAATTCGAAGTTTGTTCCTTCTTCGACCTGTGAGACTAATTTGGCATTTGTGCCTTCTTCGGCCTATGAGCCATGTTCAACGTTTATGCCTTCTTTTATTCCTATTATGGTTTCTTCTTATTCATATGATGACAGTGAGGATGAAAATCCACCTCTGCATGCTCACATTCCTCTAGATGGGTCCAATGAACATATACCTACACCAGCAACACCTCTTCCTAGATGGGTCTATTCAACATGAGAAGTAGTTAGTGCTCTTGTCAGTGATCCTTCATATCAGGGTCAGACTCGTTCATAGTTCCAGTGAGCCTCTTCTCTTTTGGCTCTTAATTTTCAGAGACTCATGATCCAGATACATTTTCAAAAGCTTCAAGTCGTTTAGATTGGGATATAGAAATGAATGAAGAGTATCGCTCTTTGATGGCGAACGATAATTGGGATCTTGTACCTCTTTTGAAAGGAAGAAAACTTGTCAGATGTAAATGGGTCTACATAAATAAGTATCCATCATATGGAAGTGTTGAAAGTCACAAGGATTGGTTAGTTGCCAAAGGATTCTCCCAAGTTGAAGGCATTCACTATAATGAAACCTTTTCCCCCATCGCTAAAATGAATTCCATCTGCCTTGTTTTATCCCTTGCAATGTCACATAAATGGGTGGTCCATCAGATGGATGTCAAATATGTCTTCTTGCATGGGGATTTACAAGATGAAATCTACATGGAACAACCACTTGGATATGTCCAAAATGTTCCATCTGTGTTTGTCTCCTTAAGAAATCTCTTTATGGTCTTAAGCAAGCTTCGCGAGCTTGGTATGCCAAAATGGATAGTTTTCTTATTGATGTTGGATTTTCTAGATGTAATTATGACCCTAATGTCTATACTAAGAAAGTAGAAATTTGTCTCATAATCCTTGTTCTTTATGTTGATAACCTTATCCTCACCGATAGTGACAGAAAATTTTAAACCATTTGAAAAGCAGCCTCAAGAAGAAATTTGAAATGACCAACTTAGGTTATTTGCATTATTTCCTTGGCCTCCAAGTTTTGCAAACCAAGGAATTTGTATTTCCTAGTCTAAGTATGCTTGTGACCTTCTTCATCACTTTAATGTGGAATATTCCAAACCATCCCCTTCTCCCTTCCATTCTGGAGTCAAACTTGTTTCCACTTGTACTTCTCCCGAATTTGATGCCACTTTGTACAATTAGTTATTCGATAGCCTCTTATACTTGACTCATACATGTCTCGGTCTCTCCTTTATTGTTGGTCTTGTTTCCTGGTATATGCAAACACCCCATGAAATCCACTGGAAAGTAGCTAAAAGGATACTTCAGTATGTCCAGGGTATAGTTCAGTTTGGGATACATTACAACTTAGGGGGGGCTCCTTTATTGGTTGGTTTCACTGATTCAAATTGGGTCGGCGACCATGATGATTGAAAGTCTATTGTAGGTTATGTTTTCAGCCTTGGTTCAAGACCTATCACTTGGGTCTGTAAGAAACAATGGGCTATTTCTCTTTATTCATCAAAAGCATAGTATCAAGTAGCGGTTAATGCAATTAAAGAATCCTTGTGGCTTCAACATATCCTTTCATAGTTTGGATTCTAGCAGCAACATCTAAAAATCCTTTGGTGTGACAATCAAAGTTCCATCAATCTCACCAAAGACCTAGTTTAAAATAAATTTCGTAAACACATCGAGCTTTACATGCACTTCATCTGAAAGCTCATTCATGATTGAGTTATTGAAGTTTTGTTTTTCCTTGTAGAAGATCAATTTGCAAACATTTTCACAAAGTCTCTTACAGAAGTGAAGTTTTTGAATCTTTGATCTATGTTAGGAGTTCATAAAGTTGTCATTAAGGGGGGGGTAGGCTCTAATGCATCCTTCCTTCTCCTATGGTGTCGCCATTGTAAATCCTTCAATCATATCCCAAGTTGTTCTTAAAGGGGGGTGTTAGGATATTTAGACAATTAGGAGTTACTTAAGATCAACTTGGTCTAATGTGTCATTAGGTAAAAGTTTTTTTCTTTAGTATGAATTTGAGGTTGGTTAATCCAACAGTCGGGATATGTTCCCGACATAGAGTGATATGATGGTTCATATTCTCCTCAATATTAACAACTACATTTATTTGTGTCTCAACACCCAATTGGTCCATTATCTCTATTTAAAGAGCATGGATGGTCATTTGTCGATGATCGAATGCGAGAAACTCTCATGTAAATTTTTTTGTAATATTTTTCTTTTTCATTAATAAATTTCTCTAAGTGGCCACATTGGTCGAGGACATGAATCTTTCCCCATAGGAGTTTTACCATGTCAAAACATCAGTGTGTTTATCTTTTATATGTTTGTGTGAGTGGTTACTAAAGGTGTTCATCCTCTGTTGGAATACCTATATTGTCAAAAAAGTTGAAGGTGAAAACTCTAGAACAACCCTTTGATCGATTGTTTCAATTAGTTTGGTAAGTGTTGGATGTGTTATCCCAATTTTGTGGATAACTAAGGAGATTATGTCTCGAGGCCCTCATCTTTCAGATATGGAGTGTCAAGAGACTAAATGACCAACAGTACCCTTTTGCATAGATGGAAACCCCTCTCACCACCACAGATGGTCACAGATTTCCAAATGGAATACACCACATTAGTTGGTTTTCGTAAGGTAGTGGGCCTTGCTCCATGAGGTACAAGTCATTATTATGGTGAGAATCATTTCAATATTTAAGCTAGTTGAGTATGTTGTATCTTAGATTTCTCTATATTTCACGATATATGCTTGGACATTATGCCTTTTTCCGTGCTTCACCTTGGTGGTTGACATTCTTCCCTAGTAAGTGGTCTTCCTTGGGGATGGGTTTGCTACTAGGAACTCCCTTAAAGAGCCATCATACCATTCCTGACCATACTTACCACTTTAAATCATAATTCCTTTGCATTTCCTTATCTCATGGGATTTTAGGGTGTATTGACCCAAGAAGGAGTTGTCCCTCATTCTGTGGGAAGAAAGGGATGAAGGCCCAAAAGGGTTGATGTTGGGTAAAAGATAAAATCCTTGTATAAACCTTCCAGATGCTTCGTGCAGGGATCACCCAAGAAAGAAGTGAAACACTTATCTTTGAGTAAAGGGGACCCACAATATAATAAAGAATGCTTAAAAGGTTAGTTGAAGGATAGGAGGTCTCATCACAAGCTGGCCTATCATGTCCATGAATATCTAGTGCTATGATATATCCATCATCTAGTCACCAAACTGGGGTAATGACTCTCAATTGCATGGCTGAGAGAAAGGGGCTCTCATCACGAGCCAAATTTCTCATTTCCACTAGGTGTTTGTGGGTGAAATTGTCATCATCTGGTAACCACTCTAGGGAAGTGGCCTTCAACCTATCTTTATGCTATATTGAAATAAAATACAAAGAAAGAAAGATAAAAGGAAATTGTTGGCCTTGGAAAAAGTGTATTGCAGACGAAGGTACCACACACCCTCTACAAAGGAACCCATGAATGAGACAATATGACCTGTTGTATGTCATGAGCTATATTCCCATTGAGTCTTGACCCCAACCACTTCATCCACTTTACATGGCTTAGAGAGGGATCTCTTGGAATATGTCCTTGACCTAGGTAAAGATCTACCCAATATGACACCTCATCAACCCTCCCATACTTAAGCTTGACAAGTCGCATAGTGTCTTTGAGAAACTAATTGTTTGATATAGTGATCTTTGATGCACATGCTTAGATGGCTCATTTATGGATTGGATTCACTTATCATGATGTTATGACTTGAGATCCTTGGAGGGTTTGCTCATTTGTCTTTGCGGGACCTATTTGGTGGAAATTTTTGGGAGAACAAGCCTAGCTTGGGCTTACATGGGGCTACAATCCCACAGGTTGGATGCCAAGGGCCTGCATGCCAAATAAGAAAGATCATTCTTGGAAGTCCTTCATATTAACTTCGACAACATAGACGATCCCCCACATGCCAATCATTTTTCCTAGGAAAGGAAAACCATCACTCATTGAGGCATGGCGTCGCCTAAGGGGGTTAGGGCTTGGTGGTGAGGTGCCACTCATTGACACATGGAAATTTTGAGGAGAAGAGGGTATTCACCATTATGAGATTGTTTATATTCTTGACATGTGTCCTTTGGAGGCCTACCTATTCTTCTCCAACACCAACAACTTCTTCTAAGTGGAAAAACGTCCTCCAAAGGGGAGACATCCATGCAAAATTAGGGTTTATTTGTGTAAAAAGTGAAACTTTAGATGAATTGTTTAATATTGATTTGTTAAAGGGGGAAATATTAGGGTTGTTGACCCCTAGTTTTTTGGTTTACCCATTAATTCGTGGACAAGTCACCTTGGTGACATTTTGTATAAATAAGAGATCATAAGATCTCATTTTAACATAACTCTTCCTCATTGTGAGAAGTATTGATCTGAAATTTTCGCTATCTGTGGCTCTATTTGTCTCTTGTGTACTTTTTTATGGCTATATTGATGAATGCTTGATGTAGGAGTGAGGCGCTATCTTTGGATGAATGCTTTCTATCTTTTATGGTGGATTATCTTGGCATCTTTCTTGATTTTGGTATGGTCTTTTACTCTTATGCTATCATTCTTTTCAAGTCAAGGATTTTTGTGCTAGGATATAGGTGGGAAGTATAAGGGCATACACCCCCACCATAGTCTTCATCATTTTATACTTCATATTATTGGTTAAACAAGGGTTTGCTAAGAGAAGTATAAGTGCATACACCCTCTTATCTTAAACCCTAGATAGAGAAACTTGCATTGGGAAGTAAAAGGGCTTACACCCCCAAGGAGGTAGCTTCTATATCTCTTTCTTTATTTGAATCCATTAACCCAATAGTAAAGGCACTAGTCATATATTTTTTTCATTGGAGATATAAAATTATTGACTTGGGAAACGTGAATTTTTTATCTTTTGAAAGATCTCTTGCTTGGAGTTGGTAAGGAGTCTTCCCCTATTAGGGCTTACCCTCTCTCCCACTACTCTACTTGTTGTTACAAACCATAACCTACAGCCATTAGGGTTGATCTAACTTAGATAAACTACTAACCATAACTCCTAAACTAACCCTAGACTAGCTCCTAAATTTTCCTGATTTACTCTACTAACTAGGGCGCATCTTTTGAGCTAACTGTTGGAATATTTTGATGGTGTAATTTTCTGTTATAAGTGAATGAATGATACATCCATAAGTCCGCAATTGTATACATAAAACACATGTTATAACAGCTTGATTTATTCATCCTTAAACTGTCATTTTTCATTCATAATTGATTGTCACACTCATTGATAATATTATTGATTGATCTCATGCTTTACATGCTGATTTGAATGTCTTACTTGATGATATAAATTTTCATATTTTGTAGTAAATTAGGGATAGAAATCTTAAATTTCCGATCCATACTAACATATATCATTGCAAGTTGGATTTGCTAGTGTCTCGGGCAGGTACAATCATCCGGAGAAGTACTATACCTTTGGGGCAACAATCACTTGGCTTACAAGGCATCTCTTCCCACTTTTCACTCTATTTAGACTTGACCTCTAGGGGCTTCACTTCCATTTATATCCATTTCCATCTCAATCCCCCTAGGGTCATCGGGATCACCTCCCTAGAGTGACCTAGTCACTCTTGAAGTGTGGGACCTACATCGAGGTGACATTGGGTGTAGTATTCCCAAGTTGTAGCACTTGATTTGTGGTTGGGTCAAGATTTTTCCAACCTACAACGTGCGCTATAACATTTTGGCGTTATTTCTAGGGAATATTTTGAATGTTATTTGTACCCTAACGACACTTTGGTAATCTATCCCAAATCCTTTCCCTTGGCTTTCCTAGTGACTCCACCTAAGGGACGTTCCCTTTCCCTTTTCCTTAATGAGCTCACCTTGAAGTTCATCTAGCGACTCCACCTTCCATGAACCTACTTTTCCCTTTTTCCCCTTTCATCCCTTGATGAGCCTTGAGCTCATCTGGAGGCTCCATTGAGGTATTATCCTAAGTGATGGAGCCATGGCCTCACGAGACTTACCATGGGAATTCCACAATGTGTATCCTTCTCTTGATGTTCGGATTGTTCCTGGATATCCAAATCATTGTCCAACAGAATGGAGAGAAAGTTGCCCCAAATTTGACGATGATATAGTGCTAGAAGTCACCCATGTCATGAATTATATGAAGTATGCATCAAGCTTAAATGTGTTACATGGAGATGAGTTGATGAAAATTTTTGTGTATTCACTGGAATCAAGTCAAAATGATTGGCTTGAACACTCATGTGATCCAAAGAGTATCCCTTCTTCTACAAAGCTCATTGAAGAATTTATCAAGAAATATCGTCTAGCTACTCAAAGTTTGTAAGATGCTTCCCAAGAGCTCAAACACACTCTTTTTCGAGAAGGTTTTTCGATCGATGATGAGACCATATATGAAGAAAAGCTTGAAGAAGATTTGGATGAGACATATGATGAAGATGAAGTATTTTCTCTTCCACTTGATAAGAACATCCAGACCTCTGCTCCTCCTGCACATCAAGAAGAGAACATGATGAGTTATAATCCTTTTGAGATCTTTGATGATGCATTATTCCATGATTGTAGAAATGAATAAAACTTTCAAAAGGATATCAATGAAGTTTCTCTTGCAGATGCATGAACAAGACTTTGTTATCTGCTTTCCCTTTTGAAGAAAATGAAGTTATACAGTCTTGTGAGGAAGTGATCAACTCCTATGATGCAGATGAATTCATGGAACAACCTTCGAATATAGTTGACGAACGCATTGATGATTTCATATGGGTTGGGAGACGCAGATGGGATGTGGGTTGATTCATTATTGATAGAGATCCCATTTGCAACATTGGGGGTAGATCTCAAGCAGAACGGGTTTAAATTTCATTTTCAGAGGACTAGTCGCCATGCATGTATGACTCATATGTTTTTCATCCTAGTAATGACATGATTACAGATTTGTTATGCCATTTAGAGGATGACTTGTCATAGCATGATCTTCATTCATCTTTTGGTACATACCCTTTTCAGGATGCAGATTTTTTTTATGAGGAATTTCGACTGTTGTGTTTGGGTTTTGAGGAATACAAGGACATGGACACCTCAGAGCAGTCAGAGTTTCATTATTCAAAGTGGAATTATTTTCATCTTGGATATTTCTATGGAGATTCACAAGGGAAGAGGTGATTTTTTTCTACACCTGAGACTGTTCCTTACCTCTTACCCTCTTCTCCAAGAGTTCGTGCAATATTTTTCTGATCTCTCATCTCCTCTCATCCCTTGACAAGTAGTGAGTCTTTATGCATCGATGAAGATGAGCCTTCGTCTACATATAGTAGCATCTTTTAGAGATGGATTGATCGGTCTTGTGGCTACACTCTTAGGTGGGATGATCAGGCTGATGGTTTCTCTTTCCAATAGGATTTCCTCCCTCCCACCCAACTTCATGATTTTTATTCATGATCGATTATATGTGTGTTTATACTCATTATTATTGTGTGCTTAACTTATCCTTGTTGTATTATATGATTAAGGATAGGGGGAAATACTTTGGTGAGATGACCAAATGGTTGCATTGCTTGTATGACTTCACCTAACATCATCTAGCATGTGATCTCCAGGGCCCCAGGTAAATAGGTAAGTCATATTGTTTTCCCTGCATTTTTATCTTGACTACTCATGTTATTTTAGATGCATTTAATTTTCATTTTTCTCTACTTTTATATTGATTTCATGCTTAGTTTAGAATTTTTGAAAAAAATGTCAAAATTTTCTTTTTTCTAGCTTAGTTGGTTTTTGTTATGATCATAAGAGAAAAAGGATGATTAGGCCATCCTTCGCTTGACATTTTGGTGTTTCCTTGCAGGCACAAGTCTACCAGGAGATGTTTTGTTTCTCATGCAGTCTACAACAAGCACATGTCCCCAAGTAGGAGTGAGATGTTATCCCCATTTTGTGGATAACTAAGGAGATTATGTATCGAGGCCCTCAAGTTGAAGATATGGAGTGTCGAGAGACTACATGAACAACAGTACCCTTTTGTGCAGATGCAAACCCCTCTCACCACCAAAAAGGGTCACATATTTCCAAATTGCATCAACCACATCACCTGGCTTCCAGAAGGCAGTGGGCCTTTCTCCATGAGGTACATGTCAGTATTATGGTGAGAATCATTTCAATGTTTAAGGAAGTTGAGTATGTTGTATCTTATATTGCTCTAGATTTCATGATATATGCTTGGATATTATTCATTTTTCCCTTCTTCACCTTAGTGGTTGAAATTATTCCCTAGTAAGGGGTCTTCCTTGGGGATGGATTTGCTACTAGGAACTTGTTGGCCCTTAACCAAGTTTTGGGAACACTTGGTCATATTTGACCATTTTTGGGACTTCGACGGCCTGTCAAAGATGGAGCATCGAACAAAATGGAGATTACAGAATCTCGGCCCACTTTTGGGTCCCTTTTTGGGTTTTGGGAATATGTAATGGGAAAGGGATGTTGGCCCGTGGGTTTACCCACGCTTAGTCCCATTTTGTATGTATAAATAGAGGGGTAATAGAGAGGAATATGTTATCTATGTGATATAGGCTAAGTGCCAAGGGTGGATCTGTGTGATCAAGATTTTTGTGCATTCTGTATAGACTTGCAGAGCTTAGTTCAATTCCCTGTGTGAAGGTATCAAAGGCTTTGTGTTGAAAGGCAAGGAAGAAGGATCTAGAGAGTTGCGCAGATCTTATGTATTGTGAGAGGTAAGGGTTTCTACGGCTCTGTGCTTGTAACCAATTGGCCGATGATAATAAATAAGAAGAGTTGGTGGATGTAGCCCCAGGGTGGGGGTGAACCACGTAAATCCTGGGTTGTCCTCTTTGTGCCTTGTTCTGATGCATTGATGTGATTATTTGCTAAGTGCTTTGAGATGAGTGGATAGATCTGTTATATATGTTTATTCTTAGTGCTTATGATGTGTAGAATGTTAGGTCTGATTCACATGTATACGCTAAGTGCTTAACCTGTTATATCTGAATGCTTTGTGAATGATAAGTGATCAAACAATCTAGTCATTGTGAATGATGTGAAGCTCTATTGTATCTGTGAAGTGGTTATTGATTGCATATTAAAGATCCAATAGTGTTGAGTGTTATATTAAGTAAGGAATCAAAAATTTGTGTCCCGGCTAAGGTTGCAGACACTTGATTCCTACAACCACCCCTACCTCTACCTCGGGTGAGACTTCATTTGCTTCGCAGGTGTTGCCGAAAGGGCCGGTAATTAGGGTTTTTTTAGTGCGTTGTTGTAGAATTGAACCCTAGGTCTACCCCTGTGCCAACTAATGGTTCTGTTGCCAGGGCCTGAAGCTGTGATTGTTGGGAACTGAGAAGAAGAAGCTTGGTGCAAAAAGGTTAACCTGAAAGTCTTGTGCAATGATATATGCCCCAATGCACAATATTCTAACCAATCTGAAAGAAAAAGGCTCGATCTAAAAGAAAAGAGGCCCGATCTGAAAGAAAAGAGGTTGGATCTGAAGAAAAGGAACAAGATCTAAATTCTTTGTGCTCCGAGAAAGGTAAAAGTGGGGATTCTTGAATAAAAGAGGTAATATCTGTAAAGCTCTATGCTCTGATAAAGGTAAGACTAGTTAAAAATTTTAGATCTTGAGGATTTGTGCTCTGTAGAAGTAAGATAAGTGAAATTTTTTGTTTCTAAGGTATGGATCTAGGTATGTTTAAAAGAGTTTATCCTAGTTTGAAAACTGGGGCACTGATAGATGAAAGAAGGTTTGATATGAGTAGATCTAATCAGAATAGTGATAGACATGTTATACCTATGCATAGAAAAAATGTTTGGACTAAAAAATGGATGCAGGATCCTAGAAATATTTTTTTGCAAATTAGCCACCATGATCCTAGTGCGTAGTATAGAATAAATTGGGGATCGTTTAAAAGAAAGAGAGGAGTGACCCTCTGTTACAGCTGCAGAAGACCTGGACATATTGCTAAGGACTGCCCTGGCAGAGGATCTAGTTGTCTTTGTTGCAAAGTTATGGACCATGTGGTACTGGATTGCCCTAGAATGATCGTTGGGCTGGAAGAAATGAATCTGGATCATGCAAACCCTAAGGCAAATCCAGAAGATGCAGAACCCCGAAAAGAATCAGAGAAGGTATTGATACAAATGAAAGAGACCCTGAATGACCATCGATATGTTATGCTATCAGAGATTTTCAAAGAAAAAGAGTGCATTGAAGCAAGAATAGGATACTTCAACATTGACTCTGTCCTTGATGAAGAGACACAAGTGAACATTATGCCATAAAGAACTTGGGAAGCTATAGGGAAGCATGTTATGATACCTTCATTAGGAGGAATAGGACTATTCAGAGGAAAACTTATGATGTTATGTGGAAAGCTCGCACAGATACCTATGACAGTCAATGGAACTTCAACAAAGGAAGACTTTGAGATTATTAAATTCATTGAAGACAGTGCCTCGTTTACGATGTTACTAGGAAAATATTGGATTGATAGAGATCAAGCTAGAACGAAGGAAGAAGAAGAAGTCTTAGAACAGAAGAGACAAGAGTTAAAAGATTTCATGACCTGAAATATTGCACAGTTGATTGAAGAACAGGAGAACAAATCGAAGCTACCTAACACTAGATGCCCAAATATAGAAGCTACAGAAACATCGGAAGACATACCAAAGGTTGAAATTTCTACCCCAGAAGAAGTGATACACCTGAATCCTAGGAGAGGATCTCAGCAGCGCAAAGTGACTATGCCCAAGGAAAATAAGAACCAGGATGGGAAAAGAACCACCGAGATGAAGCTCACGGGGAAAAAGGATAAGAAGCTAAGTAAGAAGAAGGACAGGATTGAGAAGTTACAGTAGGTCCCAGAGGGTACCTCGCAGAAAGAAACTTTGCAGAATTGGAGCTTCGTCGGGATATCAGAACATCAACATATACCACTTTGCTATGGTGAAGCAATGTAGTTGTTGGAAGCCGATATATCTATTCAACTGCTGCTCTGAATAGCTAGAAAAGAATTTATGGTTCACCACCAGACTGTTGGACCATGCCATAATGGACAGAAGAAGAGTTAATGAGGCTCATAACCATTGCAAGTAAATTGTTACCAAGATTGCCTATTTATCTTGTCGCTCCATGAACGAGGAACACTTTTGCCAAATGAGAATTTGAAGCCCGCAGATTAGCAATTGCATACAGTGCTCATTATGCTCTTGTTGTTCACTCTATTAAAGTTTATACTATTATTAGTTTACTTTCAATTTACTAGATAACAATAGCATAGACAGGATCACTGAGAGAAACACAATCACAAGATTACACAAGCATTTATCCTGGGAAACCCTCAAGGGGAAGAAAACCGAGCAAAAATTCCTTAATATAGATAGCCAATACA
Organism: Picea sitchensis; assembly: GCA_010110895.2. Taxonomy (NCBI): domain Eukaryota; kingdom Viridiplantae; phylum Streptophyta; class Pinopsida; order Pinales; family Pinaceae; genus Picea; species Picea sitchensis. The sequence continues at coordinate 16,324 of SNQJ01S0086808.1, forward strand.
ATGCCAAGATAATGAACCAGACAACAGAGAATATCCAGCACTGAGCAACACGCCTCTCTCTCTTCCTTCTTCCAACAACAGGCAACTGCAACTTCCTTCAAAACTTGCGCACTAGATGAGTGAACTGAGTGTGTGTCTAAATGAGGTGTTTGCCTCTCTTATTTATAAAATTTTGGCACGTGTGGAAGTGTCTCTTCACTGGCACGTCTGACTTCTTCTTCCGGGTGGTTATAACCACCTTTAATATATTATGGGGCCTCTTTAATATATTATGGGGCCAACTTCTTATTTAGCCTATAACAATTAAGGTTTGACAAATCCATAAAAGGGGATTTGGTAATTTACAATACCCGACATGATCAATCCACAAAAGGTGATTGATCTAATCAATAATAAATATATTTTATCTTTATCCACAAAAGGGGATAAGAATATTCTTTGCAGTTACACAATATTTTAACACTCCCTCTTAACAAGAAGGATATTGTTTATCTTTTGACAGGTCACCGGATGTCAACATCAACTAGGTAGCGGCATCCACTGGATAGCATCATCAACTGGGAAACATCATCAACTGGGAAACATCATCGATTGGATAACAGGAGGCATTAATATCTTCCACTTGGTCGTCTGGCATCATGATCGTTGAATGACATATCTATAAATCATCAGAAGTTTTATTCTCTTTATCTTTGTGTAGAAGATACTCTTTCCTTATTTCATCTTCACGCAGAAGATACTTCTTTCTTATCTTCACACAGAAGATGTCCTATGAGTTTTTCCATTCCTTTTATTTTCTCCCTTATCTTGTAGTCATCTATCTCACCCATCCACTAGGGAGGACTACTACCATAGCTTCACTCCTAGTCATCCCACATGAACTAGAGAAGCTAAGATGCTAGCCTGGG